>JAODAL010031773.1:0-47956 GCA_025379985.1 Phyllomedusa bahiana
AGATTCGATGCATGGAAAAAGATCTCTGTGCATTGTAAGCTTACACAACGCATAGGTAGTGTCGCATTTTTTTGGTTTAAAGGGTTTTGCACGTTCATTTCCTCCCCTCCCTGCACCCATCTTCAGCTCTGTTGCTCGAAGGGGGCGTGTGTGATTTTTTTAAATTTGCGTCATTGACCCGCAGGATGAATCACCTTTCCTCTCTCTACAAAGAAAGGTTTTTATGTAAAGCATTTGAGTAGCGAGGGAATGTTTTTGTAGGCACAAGGGTCCGGGGTTTTTTTCAAACCCCTGAGAACAAACCGGGGAATTTTTTTCTCTTTATAAATGCACAGACCTGATTGGGGTTTCTTTTTTTTTTGATTTGCACATTTTGATAATTACTAAGGAGACAGAAGAAGGAGTAGAAGACACCCGGGGTTGAACTCTCGTAGTGCCTGTGGGGAGAGGTGATATCTGAGCATGTGCGCCGGGGGACGAGGAGCTCTCACCCCGGTCGTATCCCCTGGAGATGGCTGTAAAAAGGGGATCACTAAAGGGCAGCTAAAACAAAAACGTGCAGAATTTTTTAATAATAATAAATTGGTGAAAATGTTTGTTATTTATTTGCAAGTTTCCCCCACGTAAATTTTTACTTCGTGGCAAAACCCCTTTTAAGTTTATAAAACCGGGGATGGTTTGTGGTGATGTCAGGGCTCTTTTTCCCCATTGTTGAGGACCCTTAACTTTGGGGGATGGGCCCTGGAGTTCCCTGTTCTCGCCTTAACCTCTCGGGTTAAAGTAAAAGGAAGTGAGTCAGCTCTCGGGTAAATTTTAAGTATTTAATTTTTTGTAAAAAATATTTAGCAAAAACTGTCCCCAAATGTACACTTTTTTCCCTGTCCGTTTATCATTTACTTAATGTTATTTTTTTCTCAAATGATTGATTCTTGGCTGGGGTCACATGGCTTATTTGCGGGCCGTAATACGCCGGGGGCCGGGGGCGGGGAGTGAGCGGGGGGGGGGCACATGCCGGCCCTAGAATTTTATTACCGGGCACGTTACGCCCCTTGTAATTTACATGTCACTTACCCCCCCCGGGCGGATTCCCGGCGGGAGAGGAGACGAAAATCCATTTTTTTTTTCTATGGGGAAATGGGTTACCGAAAGCCCGGGGAAAATATTCCCCCGTAACTTGGCACGGGGGTTAATTACGTAGGGGAATCAGCTCAAAGGGGGTACAGGGGAAACAGTCTGCGATTTCCCTTTAGAATGGCGTTTATTGCCAAAAAGACAAACAAAAGGGGAAAAACAACGTACTGGCCTTTCACGCAAAACAAAACGCACACTGTCCGTGTGTAAAATCACAGTCTCGGGGTTCTTTCAGGGGTCCCAGCCCAAGGGGTTTGCAGGCGCCGCTGTAGACACTCTTTTGACTTCACATTCAGACCCCTTTGACGCCCCACCCTGCTACCTACTTGCCGGGGTTGATAAACGCTGAAACAAAACCAAGGCTGGACCGGAAATGGGTAGCCAACCCCCCCGCTCTTTTGGCTACCCCCAGTAAAAAGCCTACCCGATTAATGCTAGCGTTATATAAACGTATATGAAACGGTGTCAGGGGCCCACTCCCGCTGAACCAGTATATATGGTTTTTACCACACCGAGACCAGCATCTCGGTGAGACATATCGGCCCGTCCACTAGGGCCCTTTGTGGTTTATACTACCCCCCCTCGCCTAAAAACCGGTGTTTTGGGCAACCCGCCACCAAACTAAGACCTTGAAAAGGATCCGCATTCCCCTGTAAATTTGGCCCGGCCTATTCTACAGAAAAAAGAAATCTTGAAATGCCGGGAACCCAGCGGGTGACCCGCAAATTGTTCCCCTTTTTCTCCCGCATCCATTTTAGTGGGCTGGCGGACCCAGCTTGAATTCCACCTGCAGGTGTATGAGGGAGTTAGTGCCCACTTTATGGCCAAACCCTTTTTCCCAAAATAGCATATTTCTTTTTTTGGGGGGAGAGTTTCCTACTGGGTACATTACTGGGTGCCCTCCCTTTTTATCACCGGGGAAAAAAAACTGCTCCCCCCCAATCCGACGCTCCGTCTGGCCCCCAAAAAAACCCCCGGGAGAAGTCCGGGGCTATAACAGGGGGTTTTTGGGCATAGATTTTTTCAGCCCCTAAAAACCCCCCTCTGCTTCGGGAACCACTTAAATATGGCAGATGTTTTTCCCCTTTGTCAACTTGTAAAGGGGGACGGCATTCGGCGAACCTGGGATAAACCCCCATAAACCGACTATGCCAAAAAATCCCCGACCTGTTTTTTGGGAGAGGGGGCGGGGCCATTCGGGATAGCCTAACCTTATTCGTTGAGGTTTTTCTTCCCCCTTTCCCGAAATGAAACCCCAAGTATTTCGTCTCCCCTTTCCCAGGGAATTTTTCCCCGGGTTAATTTTTAAACCCAGCGCTTCTCAGGCACCAAACAGCCTGGATTTTCTTAGAGACTCCCCCTCATGGCTAAAAATGACGATGTCATCTAAGAGGCCGGGGCATATTTTCTATGGGGATGTGAACTTGGCCCATACCCCTTTGGGAAAAGGGGCCGGGGGCCCCCTGTAACCCAAATGGCACCCGGCATATTGAAAGGACCCGTCAGGTGTGGGAAAGCGGTTTTCTCCCTAGCCTCTTCCCCATGGATTGCCGTCCCCTTTCTGAGGTCTAAGGTGGTGATGATCTAGTGGTCCCAATGCTCAATAACTCACTACCCTGGGCAGGGGTAGGCACACCTAGATACCTCATTTAAGCGACGATAGTCATTGCAAAATCTCATCACCTTTTGGCTTGGACTAGTACAATGGGGCTAAACACCCTTTTGGCCCTCTCAATTACCCCCAGTTCTAACATCTTTGAACCCCCCTGCACAACCCCCTTTTGGGCTTCGGGAACCCTTAGGGCCTTGGGTTCATCGACCGGGGGGTCGGGTGGGATTTCAGGGTGTATCAATTTTAAGGCCCGGGGGTCTCAGTGAAAAGGGGGGGACGGGGTCCTGACCCCTCGTCCCTCTATTTAACGGGGGTTGCCCGTAAGGAAAGGGAAACCCTCGGGGGGTTTTCCCTTTTTCTCTCCAGTGTTTTAGCGGGTTTTACAGGACCCTTTTTGGGGTTTTCTCCTTCCTGGCTGATCCCCTAAAATTAAACTTCCCCCCCTTTTAAACGATCTCAGGGCCCCCCCCACTTGGCCAAGAACTTATTCAACAGTGGGGATTAACCTAAACACCCTCCCCGGGTTTGAACTGTTGGGTGGGCAGCCTATTTTTTACCCTGGATGGCGTCCTGTGCCTGCAGAAGGGCCCTTTTACAATGGGCATCACCCGGGCCATCTCTCCTGCATCTGGGCACATGTTCCCCACCCCTTTTTAGGGGGGTCACCCACTCCCCCGGGTTTTCTTCGCCCATCCAACCCCCCCAGGGTGCCTCCTACAAAAGTTCAAACGGCGAGAACCCCTGTAGAGGTTGGGGCACTTCCCTAACGAGAATAAAAAAAAAGGGTAATAGGCAGTCCCAATCCCGCCATCCCTCTCTACCACTTTTTTTACAGGACTAGGTCTTTTTAAATCGTTCCAACCGGGCCCCGTCCGTCTGGGGGTGGTAGACCGCGTGCGTAACTGGGTGTTTTTAGAACCTTCACGTTCACTCATCACTTTGGACATGAACGGGGTTCCTTACTTTTAAAATTTTTTTTTCTTGGGAACCCCCCGGTCGGGAGAAAATTTGAACAGCTCCCTTGCTATCCCCTTAGATGAGGTTTCCTTAGAGGGATGGCTTCCGGGTATGGGTTTTCATAACCACAATGCCCAAAATGTACGGGGGCCCCCGGCGATTTTACCAATCCCCCACCGATCCATTGCTATCTTCAAGGGGCCCTCAATTTTGGTAAGGGCAAGGGGATAGGGAAAAGTGGGCTACTGGGGAATCCCCCTGACAAACAGGACAGGTTTGGCAGAAGCCCCTGATCCTCGGTAGATCCGGGGCAATAAAAACGTTGCAGGACTCCTCCGGGGTCTTGGCAACCCCCCTTTGGGGGGGGGTTTGTTTTGGGGAAATTTTGTTTTTTTTTTTGGTTGGGTGGGGGGGGGGGGGGGGGGGTAAAGGGTTTTTTTGGTGGGGGGGGAAAAAATTGTTTGAAAAATGGGGAACCTTTCCTCCAGTGGCCCCCTCCCCATTTCCCCTTTCCATGACTGATAGCGGAAACTCCCGGGATCACCCCGGTTTCCCTGGGGACGGCAATCCTGGTTTTCCCCCACAGACCCAGAAACCAAGGACAATCACGGCCCCCCCAATGGGCCTCATGCATCAAATTTTCCACCACCCCAACACTTTTAGACAAGGGACCCCATTCCGTCTCCAGTTAACCGGGCCATGGGGACACCTTGGTGTCCCCCCTGAATACATTAACCCCCAGGGTTTTTTCCCCGGGACCCTTCATGGGGCAGAGTGGCGCAATGAGGGTGCTAGGCTCCTGAGTCCAAAAGTCCCGAAACCAGGGTTCCATTCCAGCATGGTGACATCTGGGGTTCCTCCCCCTTGTTGGGGGACCCCGCTGCAAAAGGTTTGCGCAAAAAAGGGACCGGGCCGCGCCGCAAGCAGTCCATGGGGTCGGGGGGAGGGGACACTGGCACCTGTGACCTGGGGCCTACATCGCACAAAAATACCCCCGGACACCCTCCTCGAGCGGGGTCAGGCCTGCCCTGGGCTTGGCCCCTCCCCTGGATGGTTTTGGTCTCATTCTTCCGGGCCCCCCAGTTTGGGTATCTCGGCCTCTAGCCCCCCCGGGGTTCCCATGGCGTGGAACCTTTTCCCCATCCCACCAGATCGTCGCTGTTTTGGGGGTCCCCCCGCGCCACCAGATGGGAAAAAAGGGGAGGGGGGAGAGAGTATGAATCGGGGCCAGACCACCCGCTCCCCATTTTCGGGGGGAGCATACCCCCCCTGAACCATTTCGGGGCCCGAGTAACAGGGCAAACAGTGAGATCTCGGGGGTTTCCCCACACGGGAGCCCAATGATGTCCCCCTGGGCCCCCACCCCTAGCGTAACCCAAGGCGAGCCAGGGTCTCGGCTTTTTAAATTGGGGGATTTTTTAGCCTCCCGAAAGGGAAGGTCATTAAAACGCCTTTGGGGGATCCCCCCTAAGATAGGGGGGCCCGAACCTCAGCCCACTCTCCGGGGTGCTCCTCGCGGTCTGCAAGGTTTCAAAAACGGGAGAAAAAACTTTTAACTCGTCCCCCAAGGTCATCTTCTGGAGGGCCCCGTACGGTCCTCCGGGCCCCGAGGCCGCCATACGGCTTGCGGAGTGGGTTTCCCGCACTCGAAGGGGCCCCCGCCAAACGGAATCTGCTGCTTAGTAGCTGATCGTGCCGCTGAGCCCGCATGGCTTCCTATGGATCCTTCTGCTGCCCTGTGGCTTCCCCGTGGGGTGCTTGCTGGCTCTGGGCCTGTTGTGGGGCCCCGGCTTTTATTGGGGGCTGTCGCTCTGAGCGTGCCTGTTGCTGCTGCAGATTTGCCCGCACCAGGGGCTTTATGAGCTCCTCCATACAGTAGCTGTCGTTGGCTCTGTGCTGGCCTTAACCAGGACATAGGTTTATGCCCCCATCCCCCCACCACTTGTAGGGGAAACAGCGGGGCCAGTCCCAAGGGGGTTGCAGACAGCCTGCTGTAGCTCTCTTTGATCCACCTGTCAGACTCCCTTTGACAGCACACCCCCTTTCTACCGACTTGCCAGGTTTATATACATCTGAAAAAAAAACCAAGGCCGGGGCCTGGAAGGGAGTAGCCCAACCCCCCCCCCCCTTTTGGTACCCAGTAAAAAGCCTAACCCCATTAACTCATAGCAGTTAACGAAACTATGAAAGTGTGTCAGTGGCCCACTGCCACTGACACCCGTACATATGCTTTTACCACACCGGACCAACATCTCGGTGAGACAACGACCGTCCCCCCTACGCCCCCTTTTGGTTTTATTACTTTCGGACTGAAATACGTCCATTTTAAGCCCGGGGAAAATAGCCCTTTTGTTTTTTAAAAAAGCATTGTTTTGATTTTGGCGTTCTATAAAGCTGTAGGGCCCGAGTGACAAAATTGGCAAAACAATCTGTGCCCCTTTATTAACCCCACTCGTATCATCCTAGACGTTTGTCCCGACTAGCTTTGCCGCACGGGCATTTTTAAAAAAAAATAACATTTCGACATACCGTAAGAAGCCCTGAATAGCAAGGATACCGAGGAGTAGGGGGGGAAAACCCATCACCTTTTATAATTCCATTGCGTTCTGACACGAAAAGGACTGGTACGACCTTTCTTTGAGTTTCCAAGCCCCGCTGTCGTGATTGTTTCTTTTTCAGATCTGATAGAGCATGCGCAAACTGTTGAAGAGTCGTTTACAAAGCCATGTTTAGTATTTGCAAAAGTTAAAGGGGTTTTGCCACAAAGTAAAATTGACGCGGGAAGCTTGAAAATGAAATAACAAAATTTTCATCATTCATTATTATTAAAAATTCTGGACCGTTTTTGTCTTAGCTGCTCCTTTAGTGATCCATTGTTTACGGCTCGTCTCCAGGGGATACGACCAGGGCTGAGAGCTCCTCAGTCTGGGTCGCACATGCTCAGACATCACCTCTCAGGCAGCTACTGAGTGTTCAACCCCAGGTGCTGTCATTCTACTCCCGTCCTCTGTATTCATTAGTAATTAGTCAAACAGTGCAAATAAATAGGGGAACGACCAGGGCTGAGAGCTCCTCAGTCCTGGTCAGACATGCTCAGACATCACTTCTCCTCTCAGGCAGCTAAATGAGTGTTTAAACCCCAGGGGCTGTTCATTCTCTCCCGTTCTCTGTGCTCCTTTAGAACACATATCACTCACTGCTGAGCCAGTGTTCAAACCCAGGTACTGTCATTTTACTGCCATCCTCTGTACTCCTTAGTAATCACACACACTCACTGCAGAGCGAGTGTTCAACTCCAGGTGCTGTCATTCTACTCCCATCCTCTGTACTACTTAGTAATTAGTCAAACAGTGCAAATAAATAGGGGATACGACCAGGGCTGAGAGCTCCTCAGTCCTGGTCAAGACAATGCCGACATACACCTCTTCCTCTCAGTGCAGCTACTGAGTGTACAAGACCCAGGGGCTGTCCATTTCTACTCCCGTTCTCCTGTGCCCTTAGTAAATAGTCAAACAAGGCACATAAATACAAAAAGACAAACCTCAATCAGTCTGCACATTGATAAAAGATCACAAAAATCCTCAGGTTTTTGGTTCCTGCAGGGATTTGAACTGAGGACCCTTGGTGCCTGGAGGCAAAAGTTTTAAAAACTCTAAGTTATCAATGTAGCTACTTACAGTTTTCTGTCCATAAACAGACCCTTTCTTTTCTTTATAACTAAGGAGAGGAAAGGCCTGTGAAATGTCATCCCGCAGGGTCACGATGATATAACTAATTCAAACAATCACACACGCCCCCTTCGAGCACAGAGAGCTGAAGAGCTGGATGCAGGAGGATGAAATGAGATTGTACAAAAACCCCCATTAAGGGCAAGATATACGCAAAATAGTGAATACTTTATGGTTAGGGTAGGGTGTGTGTCCTTAACGTACACTATGTGATGGCTATAGTCCCTTTTTTTAAATGTTGTTTAGGCCTGACCGCTATATGTACCATTAGTCCCTAGGATCCCTACCTTACAGCTTGAGAAAGGGGGGCAGTGTCCCTTCCCCCGAAAACGGTTCGTGATGACGCGATGAATGCAGCTGTCAGCTGTTTGGTTTCCCGGTTCGGACTTTACTGCGCTCAATAAAAATTTCAAGGCGAACATGCCTGGACTGGCACTGAGAGTATGAGACTGAGCATTGGATCCCAGGCTCTTTATTGAATATATTTACATTGCAGAAATGCTGCTGCTATATATGTGATGGAAATTTGAAGAATTTATATTAAAGAGTTTAAAGTTTTATGAAAAGTAAAAAGTTACCAGCTGTGGTGCCTGGGAGCGCTTAAAGGCTCTTCTGGTATCTAAGAAGAGACCTTCTCACCACGCTGTTTTCTCTGATTCATGTTCAGTTTTTACAACGCCATTACTATCCTCTTCAGACTGATGTGGTGGTTCTAAAGCAGTTCTTAGCATGTCTAGTATCTCTGTAAGATAGCTGAGCTGGTTACACTGAACAATGGCAGAAGAATGTTTATCCTCTTATCAGTAATCCGAGGTACATGTGCTGTGAGTACTGAAAAAAAATGGCTTACCTGAATTTGACTTAGAGATAATAATTTTGCTACTGGAGCTCAGTCTGAAAAACAATGGCTTACCTGTCAAATCTTGTTAGAGATAATAATTTTGCTCATGGAGCACAGTCGGAAAACACTTGCTTACCTGTAATCTTGTTAGAGAAATAATTTTGCTCTGGATTCAGACTGAAAACAATGGCTAACCTTTAATCTTGTTAGCAGATAAGTATTTTAGCTCCTGCAGCTCAGTCCTGATAAAAAATGGTTTAATCTGTAATCTTGTTAGAGATAATGATTTTGCTACTGGAGCTCAGTCCAAAAACAATGGGCTTACTCCGGTAATCTTGTAAAGAGATAATTATTTGGCTCTGGAGCTCATACGTAAAACCATGGCTTATCTGTAATCTTTTTAGAGATAATTATTTTGCCTGGAGCACAGTCTGAAAAAAATTGCTTACCTGTAATCTTGTTAGAGATAATTATTTTGCTCGCTCTGGGGCACTTCAGTTCTGAAAAAAAATGGTTTATTCCTGTAATCTTAGTTAGAATAATTATTTTGCTCTGCTGGAGCTTCAGTCGGAAAAAATGGCTTTACCTGTAATCTTGATAGAGATAATAATTTTTGCTCTGGAGCTCAGTCTGAAAACAATGGCTTACCTGTAATCTTGGTTTAGAGATAAAAAATATAGCTCTGGAGCTCAGTCTGAAAAACAATGGCTTACCTGTAATCTTGTTAAAGAAAATATCTTTTGCTCTGGAGCTCAGTCGGGAAACAATGGCTTTATCTGTAATATGTTAAGATAATAATTTGCTCTGGATGCACAGTCCTGAAAAAAATGGCTTACCTGTAATCTTTGTTAAGAGATAATTATTTTGCTCAGAGGCCTGCCCTGCACAGTCTGAAAAAAAATGGTTATCTGTAATCTTGTTAGAGATAATTATTTTGCTCGTGGAGCTCAGACTGAAAATCAAATGAGCTTATCTGTAATCCTTTAGAGATAAATAATTTGCTCTGGGCTCAGTCTGAAAAAAATGGCTCAACTGTATCTTGTAAGCGAATAAATGATTTTGCTCTGGAGCTCTGTCGGAAAACAATGCTTATTCTGTAAACTTGTTAGAGGATAATTATTTTGCTCTGGAGCTCAGTTTTTGTCCATGGTGACCCAATCCCAGCTCTAGTTCAGCGTAATGGTCAGGAAAACCAGTAACCATAGAAACCTGAGAGCATTTAGAGCACGTAAAATGCTCTATCCATGATTTTTAAGTAAAATAAATTGACCAAAGTATTTAGACAAAAGTCTTATTTAACTGTCCCTTCATGTTGAAACTAATCTTTGTAGTGTGAAACCTCCTTAAAGGAACCTGGATGAATTGCCTATAGACAGCTAAGATTACCCCAACACATTATCACCACTTCCTTTTTCTGTGTTCTCCAGGCTGGATGGTGCAAAGCAAATACCCTATAGTTTGTAATTAGCCAAAAGCTGAAAATCTGTAATAAAAAATCTTTCTTTAAAACGTTTGGAGCCCTCCAACAATTAGTTTGATTCCCTTCCAGATGGAAATTTGACCTTGTATCAAATGCGGGACGGGGAATACATCATTGACTCTATTCCCTATATTATGGCATAGTGTCTATACCATAATGGGACAATAAAAATCACCAACAATTTATGTATGAATAGTTGGACATCTTTGGAAATGGTCCATGTTCAGTATTTGATGATGGATACCCTCTTTCATATCCACTATAAGAGACCCTAAACCCTAACATACCAATACTTTGTCCAACACCTCTGCCCAACTGCTCCCGATGTCATTTTTTTGGTAGGGACTCTTTTCATCCCATTTTGTTTCTATGAAGATTTAAGCTGAGCTCCTGGTGACCTTATGGTCCTTGAACTGTTGGTGTTTGTTCTTGTTCCAATATTTTGCTTAAATACAGCAAAACAACCCTACTTTATTATCAAGACGCTGAAGGACACGTGATCAAAAACCTCGAAAACATCGAAAACTAAATGCATCGGTGAAAGTGAGATGTTTACGTTATAATGCCTGGAGTCGACGCGCGCGTGAGCGTAGACATCAGATCAATGATGTTCAATAGAATATTTCCGAAATAGGGTTTGGGCCCCAAGCGCACACAAAATGTCATTTCGGTAATCTGGTTTCCCGGGTCTTACCCATCTTGACACAGGTTGGTTATTCCAATTATTATTTGCTAGGATGGTGGATCCTCAATGCTCGGCTCAAAAAAATTAAGAATTGTATTTATGGGAAGACAAAACTAAATTTAGTACACACGGGTGGTCTCCACAGAGGTCATCTGATATCAATGTCAAGTCCCATCATCTAAAGCAAGGTCCATTCCATAAATTGATCTGCTACATCTGTGGACTGGTATGGATCCAATTTTTTTATTCTGCCGAGAGTACTGATCTCAATTCTTGGTCAAGAAAACGACGAAATAATATTTAGGGAAAGACAAAACTATTTAGCAACTTGGTGGTCTCCCACAGAGGTTCATCTGTATCCCCAATGTCAAATTCCATCACCTGGAGCAGAGGTCTTTTACCTAAATTGGTATCTGCAAGTCTGTGACATCTGATTGTTTCCAATTTTTAATTCTTCTGCTAGACGGTGATCTCAGTTCTTGGACAAGAAAGCGAAGAGAATTATATTTATGGAAAGCACAAAACTATTAAGCAACAACACGGGTTTCCTCCTCAAGTCATCAGTATCCCATGTCAAGTCCATCATCTAGAGAAGAACTCTCTATGTTGTATCTGCTTACCATCGTACAACTCTGGGTTGGATCCAATATTTTTATCTCTGCTGTAATGATCTCAATTCTTGGTCAAGAGAAACAAAGAATTATACTTAGGTAAAGACACAACTATTTAGGCAAACTTGGTGGTTTCTCCACAGAGGTAATCTGTATCCCAATGTCAAGTCATCACCTGAGCAGAGGTCTTAAACCTAAATTGTACTGCTATCTGTGAACATCTGATTGGTTCCAATTTTTATTCTTCTGCAAGACGGTGGATCTCAGTTTTCTGGTCAAGACAACGAAGAATTAAATTCATGGAAAACATAACATTAGCAACACGGTTGACATCCTCAGAGGTCATCAGTATCCCAATGTCAAGTCCATCATCTAGAGAAGAACTCTTCTATGAATTGTATCTGCTACCATCGGTGACAACTGGTTGGATCCAATTTTTATTCTGCTGTTGTTGATCTCTATTCTTGGTCCAGGGTACGAAGAATTATATTTAGGGAAAGACAAAACTATTTAGCAACTTGGGTGGTCTCCACAGAGGTCATCAGTATCCCAATGTCAAGTCCATCATCTGTAGCAGAGGTCTTACCTAAATTGTGTCTGCTACCATCTGTGACAAATGGTTGGTTCCAATTGTTATTCTGCTCAGGAACGATGATCTCAATTCTTGGCCAATACAAAGAAGAATTTCCTTTAAAGAAAAGACAAAACTATTCAGCAACATTGGGGTATCCACTAGAGGTCCATCAGTATCCAATGTCAAGTCCATCATCTAGAGCAAGGTCCTACAGACTTATGTACATAGTGTCAACCTACTGTGAGTATTCCTCGGGAAGTCAGGCCACCACTGGATGCTCAGAAGCTAAAAGGCTTGACTTATGAGTATATCTCTGTTTTTTGAACAGTAGGACAGGGGTTAGCTATACGGGGCAGAGGTAGCAGTATGCTACCCCTGGACATTGTGCAGGCTGAGGGGACCCAAACAAGTCTCCTGTCCACATGGGTAAGACACCGTATTATAAATAACACATGTGGCTGGAGGGCTCAATTCACTATTTGCATTGGGGCCCCAGGAGCTTCAAGTTTACCGGGCCACTGAGTAGGGGGTCCATGTGCTGAAACCCCAAGCACTTTGCAAAGACACAAAATGCATTCAGCTGAGCGCGGTGATCCTACCGCTGATCCTGCGCAGAAAGCAGAGTTACCAGGGACATAGATAGACTCTGTTAGGATTTTGAGGCGAGACGTGTTATTTAACAAAGAGGTCAGTAGCTGCCCAAGGCCTTTGCCTACTTTTTTCTCACCTATATTAAAGATCTCCGCACTTGGATCCCTACTAAATAAAGGGGTTGTCTCACTACACAGGATCGGCTGCTTTTTAATGTTAAAGATCTTGCAAAACACAAGACCACTTTGCAATATGTGTCCATTAACAGTGTCCTAACCTATTCCTATTATCCGCCCCTTTGTATGGACTGCATCAGCTCCTCAGGTCCCGCTAAAGCTACAGACCTTTTCAATCTCTCAATAGGCCTGTCAGCACTGTTGCTATAGCCTACAAGACCTGTTCAAATCTCAACCTGAAAAGGCTTGTCAGCACTGGTGCTATAGCCTACAGACCTGTTCATCTCTCCTGATGGGCTGTCCAGCACTGGTTGCTATAGCTACAGACCTGTTCAATCTCTCCTGAATAGGCTGTCAGCACTGGTTGCCTTATAGAGACAGACCTGTTGTAATCTCCTCCTGATAGGCTGCCAGCACTGGTCGCTATAGCTACAAGACCTGTTCATCCTCTTTTGATAGGCTGCCATGCTGGTTGCTATAAGCTACAGACTGTTTAGTCTCACCTGATAGGCTGTTTAGCACTGGTGCTATAGCTACAGACCTGTTTCGATACACACTCCTGAATAGGCGTCAGCGCTGGTTGCCTTTTAGCTATAAGACCTGTTCTAACTCTCTTGAAGGCTGCCAAGTGCTGTGCTATAGCTACAGACCTGTTCAATTCTCTCACCTGATAGGCTGCAGCACTGGAGTTGCTAAGCTACAACCTGTTTTTCAAGCTCTCCTGATAGGCTGCTAGCCCACTGGTTGCGTATAGCTACAGACCTGGCTTCTTCTGCAGCCTAGTAGAAGCCAATAAACACGCCCCTGAATTCAAAAAACCAAGAAAACAGAACTGAGGTAACAAATTGATGTAGTGAGACAACCCCTTTAAAGCTTATGACATCAGAAGTTTTTGGAAGAGATGAGAACACTTTAAAGTTATGATCAAATGAGATGGTTTTTACTATACAGGGTCAGGTTACAAACATCTGACTTAATTACATATTACAGTTGAAAAAGTCATATGTCCATCAAGTTCAAACAAGGGTGGAGAACATGTGGATGAAGGGAGGGAGGCAAGGAGTTTTTTTTTAAGCCTAGTTTCCTACTGAAGGCTTTGAAACCCATAAGACAAGAACCAATCTGCTCTAAGGAAGAATTCATTTCTGTTCCAAGAGCTGCCATCAGACTGGATCCAGAATTTTACATGGCTACATACGCATTCATATTCTTTAGTTCCAGGTAGGTATCTCAGCCTTTCTTGAAACCCTCACCTGTTCCTGCTGTGACCAGCTCCTCGGGCGGCTATTCCACATATTCAAAGTTCTTACAGTGAAGAACGCTCTTCTCCTCTGGAGATTGAATCCTTTTTTTCTCCAGATGAAGGGGCTTTACATGAAATAATTTTTCCCCTTTTTGTAGGGATCATTTATATACTAAAATTATAAATTAATCCTGTCTCCCTGAAGCCGTCTTTTCTCAAGACTAAATATGTTTAATTCTTTGAACCTCTCCTCAAAACTAAGAAGCTCCATTCCCCTTATAAGTTTGGTTGGACTTATATACTATTTGTGTAGAGGCTACTGTTAGTATGGTGTCAG
Organism: Phyllomedusa bahiana; assembly: GCA_025379985.1. Classification (NCBI taxonomy): domain Eukaryota; kingdom Metazoa; phylum Chordata; class Amphibia; order Anura; family Hylidae; genus Phyllomedusa; species Phyllomedusa bahiana. Next base: position 13,967 of record JAODAL010031773.1, read on the forward strand.
AGGACGAGTTACTCCTCATTTACTTTAGCCCCAGGCACCTCGGCTCTCCCATGCTCCTTTAGTGCCGTTGCATGCTACACGCTGCAGCCGCTTCCACATGTGCCACCAGACTTGCAGAAGGCCAACGCAGGCCGAAACGTCACATGTATATCTGGACTTACTACATCGGCATGTGCAGTATTTCATTGATAGTTGCACCATGGAGAGTTCCTATACCTGGTAATCTGTATGTTTGCTGTGAATAAATAATATACATTACATGAAGACGAGATGTGCATTGGATTTACTAAAGCCTTATACTGGAATGAAAATCATCTTACTAATCCCCCACGTAACAAGGGGCGCAGGCGACCAATATTATTTCAATGAGAGACAGAAAGTGAGGGAAAAATCTCCTGAACAGGGAGGGGCACAGACTCCAAAACAAATGTTACAGGAATAACCTATGTGCTATTATTATTATTATCATTTGTTTTGGAGCGCCCTTGATTCCTGGGCGCTGTACATTTCCGGCGGGTACATAAATAACATTGGTCAAACAAAGTGACAATAAGTGACTAACAACTGGTACAGAGGGTAGAGAGGTCCCTGCCCGCGAGGGCTTACAATCTACAGGGAAGGGGTGAAGAGACAGAAGGTGAGGGGCAGACATATTTGTGGGGCGGAGGAGTGCAACCCGGTTAATGTTGGTTATAGGCTCCTGAAGAGATGGGTTTTCAGGTTACTTTTGAAGCCGGTGAGAGAGGGGGAGAGTCTGAGGTGTTTGGGGCAGTGGTTCCAAAGTGTGGGGGAAGCACGAGAGAAGTCTTGGAGACGGGTTATGTGAGGAGGTGATAAGAGGAGAGCAGAGGAGAAGTTCCCTGTGAGGAGCGGAGGTTACGTGAGGGGAGGTATTTAGAGATTAAGGCAGATATGTATGAAGGGGAGAGGTCATGGAGAGCCTTGTAGGTCATGGTTGTAGCTTGAACTGGATTTGCTGGCGAATGGGCAGCCAGTGAAGGGATCGGCAGAGGGGAGAGGCAGAGGAGTAGCGAGGAGAGAGGTGGATCAGACGGGCAGCAGAGTTAAGGATGGATTGGAGGGAGCGAGGGTGCTAGCTGGGAGGCCACAGAGGAGGATGTTGCAGTAGTCGAGGGGGTGAGATGACGAGGGCATGGACCAGCATTTTTGTGCTTTCAGAGTTAAGAAATGAGCGGATTCGGGAAATATTTTTTAGGTGGAGGCAGCAGCAGAGGTGAGGGTTTGGATGTGCAGTTTGAGGGACAGATTGGAGTCAAAGGTTATCCCAAGGCAGCGGACTTGTGGTGCTGGTGAGAGTGTAGCCATTGACAGTGATAGAGAGATCGGGTGGAGAGATGGAGTGGGATGGTGGAAAGATGATGAGTTCAGTTTTCTCCACGTTTAGTTTTAGGAGACGTGATGAGAAGAAGGAGGAAATGGAGGACAGACAGTCAGGGATCCGGGAGAGAAGAGAGTGGACATCTGGGCCGAGATGTAGAGTTGGGCTTCATCAGCATACAGGTGGTATTGAAAGCCATGTGAGGCTATGAGCTGACCGAGGCCAAGAGTGTCGATAGAGAAGAGGAGTGGACCCAGGACTGACCCCTGAGGGACACCAAGAGAGAGAGGCCGGGGGGAGGAGGTGGAGCGAGAATGAGAGACGCTGAATGTCCGATCACTGAGGTACGAGGAGATCCAGGAAAGAGCCAAGTCCGTGATGCCGAGGGAGGAGAGGATTTGTAGCGGGAAGGGAATGGTCGACAGTGTCAAAGGCAGAGGACAGGTCTAGGGGGAAAGCACAGAGTATGGCTGAGGCTTTGGCAGTTCTAGGTCGTTGGGGACTTTGGTTTGGGCGGTGTCGGTACTGGTGGGACGGAAACCGTTTTGGGGGGTCAAGGGGAGAGTTGGTGGAGGATGGGAGGAAAATTTAAGTGGACGTGCTGCTCAAGGAGTTTAAAGGCAATGGAAACATGAATGGGGCGTAGTTGGACAGTGGGAGGGTCAAGAGATGTTTCTTTAGGAGGGGGGGATGGTCGCATGTTTTAAATGGGAAGGGGAAAATGCCAGAGGTTAAAAGATAAGTTGAAGAATGGGTGAGGGCTGGGATGATAGAAGCAATGAGCAGGGTAGGTGGGATGGGAGTGGGGCAAAAACAAAGGGAGTGAGGTTGGATTTGGGGCGTAAAGAGGAGAGCTTGTCAGGAGTGACCGGTGAGAAAGGGGAGGTTAAGAGGGGACAGAGTAGTGGGAGGTTGGCAGGCTGGTCTGTGGTGACACTGGGTTAGGGGGTGGGTGGGGGGGACACCCGGATAGAGGTGGGCAAGGAGAGAAGCAGGAGAGATAGAGGTAGGTTGGGGACACTGCAGGATTAGAGTGGCGTGGAAGCAGTAGAGGTGGGATGTTGGACAGTAGCAGGGGTCATAGAAGGTAGCTTTGAGGGGGTGATGGTAGCAAAAAGGTGGGCTGAGGGTAACTGATAGGAATAAGGGGTGGGGCTGGGGAACACCGCAGGAATGAGGTAGATGCAGGGGGACTACTGTGAGGGGAATAGAGGTGGGCTTTTGGGGACAAAATTGCAGGGAATAGGGGGGTGGTGGGCTGTGGGGACACTGCAGGAATAGAGGTGGGCTGTGGGGACACTGCAGGAATAGAGGTGGGCTGTGGGGACACTGCAGGAATAGAGGTAGGCTGTGGGGACTGTGGGGTGAAGCTTTGTCTGATGAGATTTATTTTATTATGGAAGTGAGTTGCAAAATCATCTGCTGAGAGGAGAGATGGGGGAGGGGGTGCTGGTGGACTCATGAGAGATTTGAAGGTGTTAAAAAGTTGTCTGGGGTTGAGGGACAGGAGAATATGAGAGTCTTGAAGAAGTCTTGTTTGGCTGAGGTGAGTTCGGATTTAAATGTTTGCAGTGATTCTTTATATGAGGTGAAGTCAGCGGTGGAGCGGGTTTTCTTCCACAACTAAAGAAATAAAATACGGGTGGAGGATCTGTTCCAACCAACACATTCAACTTAAGGACAAACTTACTACCAGGACCCGGGGGGCTGCCTGTAGTCTTCATTGACCCTGATGTTATGTTGACTCTATTACCAAGTTTTAGTGACCCTTATTTAGAATTTCAGAAGAGGTCGACCCTAATAGCACAAGCTAGCCCTTTAACGACATATGACGTATGAGTATGTCCTGATGCTGGTAATGGGCTTTGTAGCGGGGTTGCGGCACTAATTGCAGCTAGCATGCGGTGGTTACAGTGCAGGATTGGTGCCTCCACTATTCTGCGCTGTTTAACCCCTTAGATGGCGTGGCAAAGATGGCCGCGGCGTCTAAATCAATGAGAAACAGTGCCACGCACCATTCCTCACTGCGATCGGGACGTCAGTGGCGATATCACTGTGTCGTCCCGAACTTGTGAAGGCCTCCATTGCTGCCATGATTTTGATTTTTCTACTTCCGGCCCTAGGCAGGAAGTGGGGGGGTCCGCCATATTGGTACACTCTAATGCATTGTTTATACAATGCATTAGGCTGTATAAACGATCGTGTTCCCTACTGGTGAAGCGCCCTAGGGGGACTCTAAGTTAAAGTTGAAAAAAACAATGTTTTAAAGTATAAAACATTTTTTAAAAATTAAAAGTTCAAATTCCCCTTCTTTCGCCATTTTACAAATAAAAAAAATAAAATTATAAAAAAATGACACATATTTGGTATCGCCGCGTCTGAAAAAGTCTGATCTATAAAAAATATAACATCATATATCCTGTAAGCTGAACAACATAGAAGAAATACAAATCCAAATGCCAAAATTGGGGGTTTTTTTGGGGTCATTTCATGTCACCTAAAAATTAGAACAAATTTAATAGAAAAAGTCACATCTATTCCAAACTGCTAGCAATAAAAACTGCACGTCAGTCCACAAAAAACGGCCCTCACTCACGTCCGTAGGTGTTGTACAAAAAAGTTATTGGTCGCAGAAAATGGCGCCGCGGCGTAAATTTCAAAGATAGAAAATGTTTGGAATTTTTTTACGGTGCAAAAACATTATGAAAACCCTTCGTGTTTGGTATTGCCAAATTCGTATAAACCTGTAGAATACAGATAATTGCATCATGTTTACCGTAGATTGAACACCATTAAAGCAAAACTCCTGCAAACATGGCGCAAGTACGTTTTTCCTTCACATTTTGCCCCACTTAGAATTTTTTTTGCGGTTTCCCAGTATACTCTATGGTAAAATGAATAGCATCATTAGAAAGTACAACTTGTCCTGCAAAATAAAAGCCCTCATAGGTAAGTGGAAAAATAAAAAAGTTATGGCTCTGGGAAGGCGAGGGGGGCAGCAACCACAGCTTGGATCTCTATTTTTGGGGCACCATAGAAGCTGCATGACACTTCTCTATGGTACCAATGGCTTTGGCTACAAGCAGCCATGTCTTGTCCCTATAATGTAATACATGTAGACTCCACCAGACCTGGAGCTGCTCTCGCTTTAGGGTTGTCTCGGAGTGGTTGACCGTTTGTTTTTTTGGATCATGCATTACCCCCATGTATCTTTTTGATCATTTCATGGGCAATAATGGGCATTTTTTAGTCATTTCCGTCATATTCGGGCTCGTACTGCTTAGAAGCTGAAATGTTCCATTAGCTTCACTCCAACCAACAATGTGTGGGGCCCCTGCGTGGTGCTGCTGTTTTTCGAGGCGGTCATATGGCGTCACCCATGTGGTAATGGATGTTATGTGTCATGTTCTTAATGGCACAATTATTCAAATGAAAAATACATCACTTGCTGTCAGATTTGTAATGTGGCCCATAAATTCTCAGAGAACAGTAAGGAGCACAACAAGCTCCTGGGTTAGGAATATTGATATTTACTACACCAGACTAAAGTATTGGCAGTGATAATCAGGACTGGGACAAGGAACTCTGGTGCCCTAGGCAAAAAAAAAAGTGTATACCGCTCCCCCCCAATTGAGAATTCAGCCCACACCATACCCCTTTTCTGCCTGGGATGAAGTGGCACCCTAGGCGGTCACCTACCTTCACCTTCCTGGTGATGACATGCGGCTGACTATTGCACCTGATGGGTGACTGTAGATGGAGGAGATTCTTTCTATGCTCATATTGATTTCTATTAAATTTCCACAGCATCTTAGAAGTCCCAACACTAAAGTTAGGATCTCACGCAGCAGAAGAGGGTCAGCTGAGATACAAAACGTGAGGACATACTGTTTAGTGTGGCTTTTTTCTAACATTCAATAGTAACCTCATGGCAGGGTCATTTTTTTTCCATTGGGCACACTAGGCAGTTGCCCAGGGGCCTCACAAGCACAGGGGCCCCAGGTGAAGAATGTATGTCTTGGGAATCCAAGAAATATGCCCTGGAGGCATGGGAAGAGGCATGGCATGCATTTGGGCAGTGTCCATTGCTAAACCCTTGCCTCATGTATCAGCATGACCATGCGGCTTTTGGCTGCATTTCAGCCATATCTCAGCCGCCTGGTTCCATGAGACCTTCTGCGTGAAACCTTTCCCGAAATTTTATGCAAATCACTGTGATCAGCCTGAATGAGGTGTCCGAGTGTTACCCCCTCATGTATGTAGCTGGGAACTGGTATTTTAGCCTGTCCTTCTATCAGTTGGTATGGCCTATACAATTATTTATTGCAAATTTGATCTCTTTCTAGTCTTTTCTTGAGGACTTTGGCGGCTCACTAGGGGCCACATGTATGAAAACTGTCTAGGTCTAAAATTCACTATAGTGCCCACTGCAGCCAATCAGAGCGCCCCTTTAATTTCTCCAGAGCACTGTATGAAATCAAAGGGGCAATCTGATTGGTTGCTATGGGCAACAAAGTGAAATTTAGACCTAGACAGTTTTCATACATGTGGCCCTAAAAGTGTACTCCTGAAAACACCCCCCCCCCAAAAAAAAAACCTTAAATGGCTTATCTGAGTCTTCATTCATCTTCATGTGGTGTTTTCTGTACAATTTTTGTGTACTTTCCTGCAAAGAGTCAAGTAACCTCTACACATAATAAATGGTCATCCAATCCTGTCAAAATTAATGGGTTGAGTAGATATTTACCTTAATCTTATAAGCATCCAAGAGGGGTTGCCTGTTAATCCCCCACTGACAAACAGGTGAAATTTTCAAAGGGCTTACCTGAGTCCTCATTTATTTCTATGAGATGTTTTCTGTGTAAGGTGCTGCAGGTGGAGGAAATTCAACCTCAAAAATTTTGCAGCTTGGGTCTTGCAAGCTTGACTCACAACACTAGCCTCATAGCACATTCACAGGTAGACAGGTTCAAACAGTGCACTTTTATTTCAGCACAGTGCAATGGCTCTCCTGGCAATTCCTCTCTCTCCATGACTCTCGGTCTCTCAGTAGCCTCTTACTCTTTTGTGGAAGGGTGCCAGCCTGAGGGCCGCATTTCCACACAAGGACTGTTAGTCCGCTTGGCTTTGCAGGGGTCACGTATGCAGTTGAATCCCCTTGGGAGTCCACAGGTGCTCACGCTCTCCATATTCCCAGCTGTTGCCCCCCAAGGACAGTATGGACTCGGCTTCTGTGTGATAAGACTAGCAGTGCCCTGGAAGTCAGCTAAATCCTCGTACTTCTTACTCTCTCACTTCGTCCCTCAGACAGTTCCCTATTCTGTCCTTCACGACTCGCTGTGCTGGTCCTGAACTCTCTTTCTCTTCTCCTGTCTACCCGCTTCTGCTACTTTCCCTCCTCTCCCCTGTGATCACTTTCCTGGTGGAATAGGGCAGCCTGATCTGGTCCACAGCCGGCTTGTGACCAAGTGACCCTTTGCTGGACAACTGGAGCTAACACTCTATAACTCTCTCTCCATTACTTTGACTCTCTCTCTGACTGCAGCATATGGCAGACCCCTGCCTTGTTTTCTCCCTCTGCCTTCACAGACTAATGAGTCACTTAACCCCTTCTTAACCTATGTGTATGATACACAACACAAAATATACCCCTATCCACACAATATACATAGCATAATATAGGTTATTGTTCATAGAAGGTCTCACCTCCTACATTTCTATAATTTGTGTTTTTCCTGTGCTCTATGTAGCCTCCCTTCTCTGCAGCCGAGCAGCAGCATTTCCTCTTTGAAACCTGCTCCCCTTTGCCCTGTACAACTGCACGTCCCAGAATACTTTGCTGCACTTTGTCTATCTTCCTTCCTCTCAACCTCAGTCTCAGTGCATGCCTCTGTTTTCTGGCTTAGGAGGCAGGACCAAAGGGGTGTGGGGTCAAAGGAGACCCTAAAAAGCCAGGGTTTCCAAATAGTCCATTTTTTTGAAGCCAAAATAAGAACCATATAACAGGACTGAGACGTTTGATGCGTTTCACACCAGGTGGTAGCAACGACTAAGGACCTATCTTTGTTCAGCTTGAAACGTGTTAGACTTCTCTGTCCTGTTTATAGGGTTCTTATTTTCTGGCTTCAAATAATTGTACGTTACTTCTTGGAAACACTAGACATTGTATTGAATTTATTATCCATGCAGTGATCCCTGTGGTCTGTGCAATTCTACTATACAGGGTGAGCTGGTTATGTTATGTTAAGCCACACCCTTTTGTCAACTGATCTCCTGGACTGGACATAGACCTGTTTCCTGTGTAGGCACAGAACTACTTCCTTTCATCAAACAATGATGAAGAACTGCAGGAAGCCCACAGGAAATTTGATAAAAGTATATTACAAAATTGGCAAACTTTTGGAGAGAGATAATTTAGGGTTTATGTTTCCCAGTGGACAACCCCTTTAAAGCTGGTATTTGTCAGTATTATGGGGGCACTGTGGCTGGCAGTACTATATAGAGTCAGGGTGGCTGTCTCTGCTGGGGGTGCTGTGCTATTACACTGTTATGTCGACACTTTAGCTTCCACCATTATGGGTTGATGTGGGGATCAATGTTTCAGGTGCAATGTTGGATACCCTATGGCAGGGGACTATGGAGAGGGCCGTACGAGTTGCTAATAGATGGTTTATGGTAATTTAGATTTTTTGCTGCTCAATACAGTTTTTTTTTTAAATTTCATCTCCGCCAAGTTGTGAAGTTTTATTGACTTTTACTGAGTAAATCTGACGAATCATCATAATTTTAGCCTTCAGGATTTGGCTTTTGACAAGTATCCGGACATGAGTTCATCTCGGGAATTATGAGTGATATTAAGATTGATGGGGCTGTGCTCTTACATATGGCACCGCTCTCCTCTGGAGCCGTCTTCTTAATGCCTTATAAATTCCCTAATAAGATATCTTTCCATGCACTCCCTCCCCCAGCCTTCATTGGAGAAAAAGTTGAGCTATTTTCACAAAAACTGTTAACCCTGGGATGCCATCTAACCAGCTAATCTTCTGCACTTCCCAGCAATAGTATTGGGGTTCATGACGTTGACTTGTTGTCACCACAGTGCAAAGGCACTACTGCTCAGAGACACGACCACCACAGGCAGTAACTGGATATAACAGTGCCAGCTCAGTGAATAGCAGGTCACCCCCGCAGACAATAGCTAGCTACTGCTATCATATCACGTCTATTCCATATACAGGGTCAGACTGACCCAAAAGGGATTAGGGGAGACCGTATGTAGGACCCTGGGCATGGTGGGAGGATGGCAGAGAAAAAGAAGGTAGAAAGCAAAAGGCAGAGTGCAAGAGTTATGCACAGTATGTGCAATCAGGACCAATAGATGTAGCATAGACCCCAAGAATTAACTCCACTGGTGGGCCATGAGAATCAACTTTGTTGGTGGAACTGAAGAATCATCTCCTCTGGTGGGCCCCAAGAATCAATTCCACTGGTGGGTCCCAAGAATGAACTCTACTGGTGGGTCCCAGGAATCAACTCTAATGATGGGCCACAAGTATCAACTACACTGGTTGACCGTAAGAATCAACTCTACTTCTGGGCCCAAAAACTTATCTCTACTGGTGGACGCTAAAAATCAACTTTACTGGCCGACCCAAAGAATGAATTCTACTGGCAAGCCCCAAGAATCAACTGCACTGGTGGCCCCAAGAACCAGCTCCACTTGTGGGCCCCAAGTATCAACTCTACTGCTGGGCCCAAAGACTCAACTCTACTGCTGGGCCCAAAGAATCAACTCTACTGGTGGGGCCCCAAGAGTCAACTCTACTAGTGGGCCTCAAGAATCTACTCCACTGCTGGGCCCCAAGAATCAACTCTACTGGTGGGCCCCAAAAATCAACTCCAATGATGGGCCCCAAGAAACAAATCTACTGATGGGCCTCAAGAATCAACTACACTGATGGACCATAAGAATGAACTCTACTTGTGGGCCCAAAAACTTATCTCCACTGGTGGACTCAACTTCACTGCTAGGACCAAAGAATCTTCTCCACTGGCCGACCCCAACATTTTTTTCTACTGGAGGGCTCCAAGAATCGACTCCACTGGTGGGCCCCAAGAATCAGCTCCTCATGTGGGCCCCAAGAATCAGCTCCTCAGGTGGGCCCCAAGAATCTACTCCACTGGGGTCTCTAAGAATCAGCTCCTCTGGTGGGCCCCAAGTATAAACTTCACTGGTGGGGCCCATGAATCAACTCCACTTGGCCCCTAAGAATCAGCTTTGCTGTTGGGCCCTAGACACCCCAGTCTGCTAATGTCTGAATAATACCACTTCCTGTCCAACGCCACATGAAGATACGGCATTGGGCTGGAAGGGACACCTGGTGGAAGTGACGTCAGAGCAACAGTACAGGACAGAAAGTGCTAGAGTTAAGCGCTAACCCTAAAATAGGGTTATGCTCAGTCTTTTGGTTGTACGCGAATCGAAGTGCTCGAAACAACACTTCAGATGCCCATATAGTTATACAGTGGACCCCGAGGGTACCCTTCACTGTAAGACCAGCCCTGGTGTCACATAGTACTCATATAGTTCCACTTAGTGCTACTTATGCAGCAATGTCATCATGTAACGGACAGTGAATACTCAGGGTTGTATATAAGTTTTAAGTGTCACCAAAAAAAGAGTTGAGAATGTCCAGCATGTCCCATAGGATCAAAACATATTTATTGAAAATTAGTAGAAATAAAATCCAGCCTCCGAATCCTAGGACAAGACAGGGATCTTGTGCTTACACGTTTAAGGCTATAACTTGCTAGACCTTAATCATAGCCTCAAGTTTTAAGTGTAGAACCAAACTGGCAAATGGAGGATAAATAGTCTCCTGGTTTTCACCCTTTAACCCCAGTGCAGGGATCTATCTTCAAAGCAGGTCGCTACACCCAACACGGTAGCAAGGGAACTGACAAACTGCTTAGTCCAGCATTCGATGGCTTAAGGCAGAGACAGTGAGGTCAAGTGAGGTCAGAGATGAAGCCAAGGGTTAGAGCTGGCGATTGATAAGCAAGGTCAATACCAGGAATCACCATGTGTAATTTGTTAGGAAACTCCCAAAAAAACACCACACTCAGATATTCCATAATGATCTCTGTATAGATATTCACATAAATTCATGCCATATTCGTTCCCTTATATTTTGCACATATACCATAAAGATGTGCAATAGTTTGTGCCCTGAGCTAGTTCTCACATGGAGGTGCCCATACAGCTGTACCTCGTCATCATGTCTTCATAGCTTTTCCTAACTTGTTATATGAGTGTCCATAATGGATTTCGCCATAGTGGTGCCTATAGGGTTCTGTGTGAGCTTATAAAGAGCGAGTCCATATAATAACACTGTATAAAGAATGGCCATGGTGTTGTTCCAGGCATTAGGGGCATCACAGCTCACCTACACGTATGTTATACCCAACGTCATGGATCTGGATTGGCTTCCTCCATTCTTTACTGTCCTCCGCCTCATTCACTTGTACTGTCATCTTTTGTCGGGGAGAGGGGGGTGGGGGGGGTCATGCTTGATCTGTGTTAGTTTTCAGCCCAGACAGAAATAAATACATACCAGCGGTGATATGTCATGAGCCGGGGGTTGGTCCGGGATGATCCATCATCGTTACTAGGTCTCCATCTCTCGGGACACATGACTCACACGTATGAATCATAATGTATTACCTGACTTCGTCTGATGGAAAGACATCTCGGTGCTCGTCCTGGTGGAGTAGCTTGTACTATGTCAAGACTATGTCAATACTTGTTCCCAGGGCGATCTCAGTGTCATACATGTGTATGGTTTTTTGTAATCCCCTGCCTCCTTGTACCAGGACAAGAACAAAACATGAAAAACAATGATTCAGTCTTACTCTTATATTCTGTTATATTCTGTATTCTATTTTTCTCCATTCTAAGCCACTGTCGCCTCTCCCCAAGCCAACCAGTAAGTTCTGCTCTGCACTGATGAGGGGCGAATACCCCGAAACAGCTGTCTGTAGATGAACTTAACTGGTTTGGCTTAAATCTCTGTTACACTGCAAGACTCTTCTGAGCTACATGTGAACTGAGGATACCTACATGCCATAAAGTACTCCGTGGAGCTCCTCCGTTCTTTTCCCAGAAGACTTTGCTTTATGCAAAACAGCCAGTGAGGTCTGAAAGGCAAGTAAGTCCCCACACTGACCAATTTATTGGTGGCTTTCCCCAAGGAGAGATATTCCCCCTTCTAAGCCACTCTCGCCTTTCATCCAGCCAACCAGTAAGTTCTACTCTACACTGACCAGGGGCAAAAACCCCAAAACAACTGTCTGTAGATGAACTGAACTAGATTGGCTCAAATCTCTGTTACACTGCAAGACTCTTCTGAGTTACATGTGAATTGAGGATAACTATATCCCATAGAGTGCTCTGTGGAGCTCCTCAGCTCTTTTCCCAGAAGTCTTTGCTTTATGCATAATAGTTAGGGAGGTCTGAAAGGTGCATAAATCCTCACACCAACCAATTTATTGGTGGATCTCCCCAAGGAGGGATTTTCCCCTATCTAAGCCACTCTCGCCTCTCACCTCAGCCAACCAGTAAGTTCTGCTCTGCACTGATGAGGGGCGAATACCCCGAAACAGCTGTCTGTAGATGAACTGAACTGGTTTGGCTTAAATCTCTGTTACACTGCAAGACTCTTCTGAGTTACATGTGAATTGAGGATAACTATATCCCATAGATTGCTCTGTGGAGCTCCTCAGCTCTTTTCCCAGAAGTCTTTGCTTTATGTATAATAGTTAGTGAGGTCTGAAAGGCGAGTAAATCCTCACACTGACCATTTTATTGGTGGCTCTCCCCAAGGAGAGATTTTTTCCCTCTTCTTATATTCTGTGGAATTAATGTTACAGCATCGGTTGGGCCATCTTGATCTACTTGCGACTGCCTGTGGTCATTTCCTTAACATGCTGTGATTAGCTTTGTGTTGTCACAGCCCCTCCCACTTTGATCTACATGGCACATTGAACTGGTTTTCCTCTAGTTGCTCCATATTCTGATCAGTTTCTTAACTCGTTACTGACCGGGGACTGATATAACGGGGGGCGTCGCGGGCCTCCTCCCCGCGAAAAGGGGTTTTTCGACCCCAGTGCAGCCGCCGTCAGGAGCGAGTTACTGAAAAAAAGTTATATCACTCCCGGGGAATTGTATATGGATGCCATGGTACATACTCCACATGGATATGGCCTCATGGATTCAGGAGGCATCTGTTTATGAAATCCAGAAAGCCCCTGCTTATGGTGTCCAGCACCTCTCAGTGTATCACATCCAGGGAAAAGGGAAAACCCAATACAGTATTTAAAAGGGAAACCCCTAACATCATCAGGAGAAACCTATATATCACATCCAGGAAACCTGTACATATCATATCAATGAGCCATATGTATATGATATCCAGGAGGCCCCATATATTTGTAGGAGAGCCCTGTTTAAGACATCCAATAGGGTCCTGCTTATGGCATCCAGTAGGGTCCTGTATATCAAGTCAGGAGCCCCCACGTAGATGACACCCAGGAGGCCTCCCGTATATGACACCCAGGAGCCCCCACGTATATGACACCCAGGAGCCCACACGTATATGACACCCAGGAGCCCCCACGTATATGACACCCAGGAGCCCCCACGTATATGACACCCAGGAGGCCTCCCGTATATGATGTCCAGGAGCCCCCACATATATGACACCCAGGAGGCCTCCATATATGATGTCCAGGAGCCCCCACGTACATGACACCCAGGAGCCCCCACGTATATGACACCCAGGAGGCCCCCATATATAATTTTCCCGGAGTCCCACATATTACACCCCGGGCCCCCCCGTACTACACCCAGGAGCCCCCACGTATATGACACCCAGGAGCCCCCACATATATGATAAACCAACTCTCCCGTTTTTGGCGGAGGTTTTCCGGGGCATTTGGGGTCCCCCCCCCCCCCCCGGGGGGCTGCATTCCTCCCCCCGCCAGCGGGCGGCGGGGGTTCTTTAAATGGCCGCGGCGCCGGAGTAGCGCTAGTGCGCTACCTGGCGCCGCCGGGCCCTCTACAGGGGGGGTGAAGCGGCCGCTGGCCCGCTTCACCTGCCCCGGGTCTGCTGGCAGGGAGGGGGCAGGAGGGATCGCTCCCCCCCCCTCCCCCCCACTGTAATCCCCGGGGCCCCGGGGTTGGCCGCACATACAGGCACGGCGCAGGGAAGTGACCCGCGGTTTCAGGGGAGTGACGCGCGGCTGCCTCCTTTCCCCCCGCGCCGCGAGGGGAAGTCTCCGAGCGGCCGTGCTGCAGGGGCCTGGTGAGGTAAGTGGATTTTTTTATTTTATTTATTCTATAAGGGGGGGGCCCGCCCGGCAACAAAGGGGGGTCACCCGGGAACAGAGGGACATCTACCCGGCAACAAGGGGGACACACCTGGGAACAATGGGGCATCTACCCGGCAACAAAGGGGGACTACCTGGCAACAGAGGGGGCCCCTACCTGGCAACAAGGGGGCACTGCCTGGCAACAGAGGGGGGACTGCCCGGCAACAATGGGGGGGCTACCTGGCAAAAGAGGGGGCACTACCTGGCAACAAGGGGGGGATACCTGGCAACAAGGGGGCTCTACCTGCAACAGAGGGGCACTACCTGGCAACAGAGGGGGCACACCTGGAACAATGGGGCCTACCTGCAACAGAGGGGGGCATCTACCTGGCAACAGGGGGGCACTACCCGACAACAATGGGGCACTACCAAGAAAACAGAGGGGCACAGCTGGCAAAAAGGGGGGTGCACTACCGGGGCAAATAATGGGGGCACTACCGGGCAACAATGGGGGCCCCTACCGGGCAACAATGGGGGCACTCCCCTGGCAACAAGGGGGGCACTACCGGAAACCCAGGGGGGCACTACCGGGCAACAGAGGGGGCACTAGCTGGCAAACAAGGGGGGCACCTACCGGGCAAACCCAAAGGGGGCACCTACCGGGGCTACAAGGGGCATCTCCCTTTGGCTAAAAGGGGGCCCAATCTACCGCCTGAAAGGGGGGCACTACCTGTTTTAGGGGGGGTTACTACCGGCTATAAGGGCACCCTACCGGGCCCTTTTTTCCCTTCCAAACCCTTTAAATGCAGTTAGGTGGAGTGGGGTGGCTTTTGAAGGGGGCGTGACATACCGACAAGGATGTTTTTTTTTCCTTTTTCAAAATTCCCAACATGCAAAATATGCACCCAGGAGCCCCCAAATAAAATGACCCCCCAGGGGGGCCTCCCTAAATGATGTCAAGGACCCCCCACATTTTAGGGAACCCGGGAAAGGCCTCCCTTATAAAGTCAAGGAGCCCCCAAAATATATGCCCCCAGGGGGCCCCCCGTATAGGGTTTTCCCAAGGGGACCCCCCCACATATATGACACCCAAAAAGGCCCCCCGAAAAAAGGAATTCCGGGAAACCCCCCAAACAAAAAAATGAAAAACCCAAAGGGGGCCTCCCCGAAAAAATGATGCCCAAAAAGGTAGCCCCCAAAACAAATAAACCCCCAAAAGGAAAAAGGCCCCCCGTATATGAAAAACCCAAAAAAAAGGGGGCCCCCCAAAAATATGAAAAACCCAAAAAAGGAACCTCCCCGTAAATGACACCCGGGGAAAAACCCCCCCCTAAAAAATGAAAACCCAGGGAAAGGCCCCCCCTATTTTGCCCAATCCCAGGAGCCCCCCACTTTAATATGAAAAACCCAAAAGGAGCCCCCACATTTTTGAAAAAAAAAAAAAAACCCAGGAGCCCCCCTGTAAAATAAAAACCCGGGAAAGGCCTCCCGTAAAAAATAAACGTTCCAAAAGGAGCCCCCCCCGAAAATGAAAAACCCGGGAAAAGGCCCTCCCATAAATGATTCCAAAAGCCCCCCCCAAAAAAAATGAAAAAAAAACCCAAAAGGAGCCCCCACATATTTTAACCCCCAAAGGAGGGCCTCCCCGTAATAATAAAAACCAAAACCCCCAAAAAATAAAAAACCCCCAAAACCCCAAAAGGAGGCCTTCCCAAAAAATATGAAAAAAAACCCCAAAAAAAGCCCCCACATATATAAAAAAACCCAAAAAAACCCCCAAACACTAAAATGAAAAAACCCAGGAGGGCCCCCCCGGTTATATGATGTCAAGGGGGCCCCCAAATTAAATGAAAAACCCAGGAGCCCCCAACCGTACATGAAAAAACCCAGGAGCCCCCCAAAAAAATTACACCCAGGAGCTCCCACGAAACATGAAAACCCAAAAAGCCCCCCCCGAAAAAAAAAAACCCCAAAAAAAACCCACCCCCGTTTTAATAAAAACCCCCCAAAAAGGAGCCCAAAACTTTATATGAAAAACCCAAAAAAGGAAAAAACCCAAACACGTAAAAAAAACACCCCAGGGGCCCCAAAAACGTATAAAACACCCAGGAAGCCTCCCAAAAATATGACCCCCAAAAAAAAGGGGCCCCCACGGAAAAAATAAAAAAAACCCAAAAAAGCCTCCAATATAAAAACACCCAAAAAGGCCTCCCAGTATTTTTAAACCCCCAAAGGAAAAACCCCAAAGGGTATATGAAAAAAAACCCCAAAGGGCCCCCAAAAAACATATAGGGAAAAAACCCAAAAAAGGACCCCCCCGTAAAATAACCCCAAAAGGAAAAACCCCCACGTAAAAATGAAAAACCCCAGGACCCCCCACGTAAAAAAAAATGCCAGGAGCCCTCACGAAAAAATAAAAAACCCCATGAGCCCCCACAAAAATATTAAAACCCCAAAAAAAGGAGGCCCCCCGAAAAAAATTAAAAATGCCCCAGGAGCCCCCCCCGTATATGACCCCCAAAAAGGAGGCCCCCCGAAAATTTAATGTCCAAAAAGGAGCCCCCAAAAAAACCGAAAATGAAAAACCCAAAAAGGAGGCCCCCCAAAAATGTAAAAGACAAAAGGGCCCTTGAAAAACTGCCCGGGAAGGCCTTTGGGGGGGTTTCGTCGGGAAGGGGTAAAAAAGGGGGGGCAGTGAAATTTATGAAGAGCCTGACGTACTGTAGAGTCGGGTGAAGATTGGTGAATCATCAAAGCCTCAGATTGATCGATAATTGCAGCTCTGCGTCCGTTTATCTTATTATCTCCGGACGGCCAGTCATGATCAAAGGTCAGGTTGTATAATATGAATGTAATTACACGGCCCCCTTTACCCTTCCTCCCGACATTTGTAAATTTTGTTTTTTTTTCTCAAAAGGCCGATGATCATCCTTGGGGATTTTTTAAAGGGGGGTGTACTTACTATCGTTACGGATGTGGGCATTTGTTTGGGTGTAAAACCTTTGTAGGGTTGCCGGGTGGGGGGTGGGGTTAAACTGCCGGATGCGGCTTCTTCAGCTGTCAATCAACATTGCATTGTGGGATTTCTGGCTTGGATCTATAGTATCAATGTGGTTCATGTAAAATTCTAAACTATAAATGTATCCAATGTAGAAAGCAAAGTGGATCAGTGACGTATCCAAGGGCGACAAGCAATAACAGCGCTGCGATATGAAAGTATGGCGGCTCGAAAATTGGCACGGGTTTTGGCCCGATAGTGGCCCCAAATAGGGCCCACGGGCTCCCCAAAGGGCTCCAATATTGGCACTGCTGCCCGATAGCGGCTCAAATATTGGCACTGCTGCCCAATGGCTCCAATATTGGCACTGCTGCCCAATGGCTCCAATATTGGCACTGCTGCCCAATGGCTCCAATATTGGCACTGCTGCCCGATAGCGGCTCAAATATTGGCACTGCTGCCCTTATGGGGCCCTAAAAATTTTTTGGAAATGCTGCCCAAACGGTGACTCAAAATTTTTGGCGCTGCGCCTGAATAGCGGCTCAAATTTTGGCACTCCCTCCCCCTTAAAAAAACAAAAAATGGGAAAAAAAAAAAAAAAAGGGCCCTTCCAGAGGGTCAGCACTTTTAAATCCATGGCGGCCCCAATATCAGCACTGCTGCAAGGGCCCATGGTTCAAATTTTGGCCCCGGTTTGCAATATGGTGGCTCAGATGTTGGCACTGCTTCCCTGTTATGGCTCAAATATTGGTCGATCCCCCGATGGCGGCTCAAGAATTTAGTTCTGCTGCCCCTGTTATGGCTCATATGGGGCCTGCAGCCCAATGGGGGACCAGATGTTGGCACTGAAACCCCCAATGGTAAACTCAGATGTTGGCACTCTACCCCGATAGGGGCTCAACTGTTGGCACTGCTTTTCAAAGGGGGTTCTCCGCTGGGGCCACTCTGCCCTGTTATGGCTCAACTGTTGGCACTGCTGCCTGATGGTGGCTCATATGTTTGCACGGCAGATATATGGTGGCTCAGATGTTGGCACTGCTGCCCTGTGATGGCTTGAATTTTGCCGCTGCTGCCCAATGGCAGCTCAGATATTGGCACTACTGTCCGATGATGGCTCAGATATTGGCACTGCTGCCCTATGATGGCTCAGGTGTTGCCACCATTTCCCGAGGGTTGGCTCAGTTTGGGCAAAAAGGTAGCTTAGAAAATTTGGGCGCTGTTTCCCTTTTATGGCTACTCAAAATGGAAGATTGGGCCCTACCCAAAATGAGGCTCAAATATTTTCACTTCTGCTCAAACCTTTCAACTCAATGTTTGGCGCTCGCCTGATGGGGGCTCAATTTTTAGCATGATGCCCAAGGGCCCGGCTAAAGATCTTGGCACTTTTGTCCTAAGGTGGCTTAGATGTTGGCATTCACTACCTGATGGGGCCCGGGTGTTGGGCATGGTACTTTTAAGTAAATCAATGTTGGCAGGGGGTTTTCCTTTGGGCAGCTCAAAATTCTGGCACGGCTGTTTAAAACGTGGGCTCAGATTTTGGGCCCCCAACGTAAACTCCGTAAAAACCCCAAGAGTTTCCCAAAACCCAGTTTAAAAGGGGTTTTAAAATTAAAGGGTTTTTCAAAAAAGGGGACAGTAAAACAAGCAACTTTTGGATTCATTTGCAGAGTTGTCTTGTTTTCAATTTTCTCCCTTATCTTCGTTTTTTTGAAAAAAACATTTCCCCCAAGGTGTCCTGGTTCCGGGTTTCCGCTCCTTTCTTTTCTTTTGGGCTGACGGCTCACAAAATTTACATCGGGTCTGGCCACCCGGTGGGTTTTTCACGGGGCAGCATTCCTGCCTCCTCACTCGAAAAAAGGGGGCCGGCAACAATTTCACTCTGCACAGCCAGCAGCTCCACAAATGACACTGCAGCTGCTTCTACAATCAAAAACGGGAGAATTGTGCTCGGTGCCTAATGCCCTTCGGTATACAAAGAAAGGACAGATCTGTGGGTGCTCTGGATGAGTTCATAGAAATTTGGGGGGGTTTTTTTTCTTTTTGCCGTGGAGGGTTCTCCTTGCTTTTTTTTAAATTGAAAAAAAACGTCTAATAATTTTTTTCTGAAAATTCCCCCGGGCCCCTGGGGTCAACTTCTGTTACTATTGGACGCCCTTTCTCTGGACGGAAAACGTGCCAAAATTGCCCCTATACATTGGGTTTGGGTTTAAAACTTTTTTTTTCTTTCTAATGATTTTATAGAAGACCCGGACTCAAAATGTAACAAACCTCCCTTTGGAGGAGAA
Source organism: Phyllomedusa bahiana (assembly GCA_025379985.1). Taxonomy (NCBI): domain Eukaryota; kingdom Metazoa; phylum Chordata; class Amphibia; order Anura; family Hylidae; genus Phyllomedusa; species Phyllomedusa bahiana. The sequence goes on from JAODAL010031773.1 coordinate 32,958, forward strand.
AAAGATCAGTTTCCGTAGTTCATAGAAGACTGTCCAAAACTGAATGCGGTATTAAACCCAAAAAGCTCTTTCAAAATTAAAAAGGGGGAGACGGGGTGGGGGATCCCCCCCCCACTGATCTCAAACAAGCACACTGACTCAGGGGCGAGCACGAAAAGTGGGAAAGGGGGGGGAATGAAGTCATTCCCCCCCCTTTAGTTTAAAAAAACACCCCTGGGGGGGAAGGAAACGCCCCTGGATTTGAAGACTGAGAAACAAAGTACAAGGGAAAAAACGAACTGATGAAGCATAAATCCCCTTTAAAGTTAAATTTAGTGAAATCCCCCCTAAAATAAGTTTTTAAAAAACCCCCCGTCATGGGGAAAGGGTGGCCTATTTTAATTTTGGGAAAAATGAAGCCCCCATAGAAAATTTCTAGAAAACACCCCAAAAATTAACGAAAAAAGACTGGGTGTGACCACAACCCCCAACAATAGAGCCTCTGGTCACAGGGGGGTCCTCATGGTGGCGGTGTGGGGGTTTTTTGCTCTGGGAAATCTTCGGCAAATTTTTTTTAAGATTGAAAAACAGAACTTCTACCTTTTTTGGGCTTGTGTTTTGAGAAAACATAACAGTAGAATATTTTGCATATTTAGGGGAAGGCGCGTGTATGAGACCTCGGCCGGCGACCCCCTCTCTCATCCATTGGAGCAGGACCGTCTGTTCTGCAGCTCCTCTCACTCTGCACCATTGACTGGAGACGATCTAGATTAATAAAACCGCGGCTACAAATTACAGAGAAAAATATTCACTCCGGGGGCCCTGGGGGCAGGAAAAATAGGAAAAACTCCAGGAGCTCAGATTCAGAGCAGGTGGAGGCATCAAAGCCCTCCCCCGCCGCCCAGCGAGCGCTCACCTGCTCCCCAGAGAAGTAACAATACATAAAAAATATAATACATAAGAAATGCATAAAAAAAAATACAAAAATGACATAAAAGATTCAGATTGCTAGATGGGGCGAGGGAGTTCCTGGGAGCGTGGCGCCGGATCGAGGACCCAGTGGGAGAGACTTTTTTAACACTTTTTTTCAATCGAATCTTTAAAAAGTTTCTCAAAAATAAATAAAAAACTGAGGGCCCCCACCATATGAAACACTTCCCGTCATGGCCCCCAACGGGCTCCGTGCACAATGGGGGGCAGAGCGGCAGTCACCAGAACCGGGAAAGCAATGAAAGTGGGAGACAAGTTTAAAAAAAAAACACAACACTTTTTTCAGTTACTTTAGCATGCCCTCCTCCCCCCCTACCCCAGGGACCTCTGCATTTCACAGAGCATTCCCTCCCCCCTCCCTTAAAACCCGGACCCCTCTGCATGGGCACAGAGCATGCCCTCCTCCCTCCCCACACAGGGACCCCCTGCATGGGAAAAAGCAGCCCCCCCCCTCCTCCCTACACAGGGACCTCTGCATGTGACTGAGCATGCCCCCCTCCTCCCTACACAGGGACCTCTGCATGTCACAGAGCATGCCCTCCTCCTCCCTACACAGGAACCTCTTATTTGACAGAGGGAGCCCCCCTCCTTTCCTTTCACAGGGACCTTCTTTTATGTGACGAGCATTTCCCCCCTCCTCCCCCACACAAAGGGGCCCTCTGCAAGTGAACCCAGCCTTGCCCCCTCCTCCCAAACAGGACCCTCTGCAAAGTCAAAGAGCATGCCCCCCTCCTCCCTACCAGGAAACCCCCTGTATGTGAAAAGAGCAATGCCCTCCTCCTCCCCTACACCCGGGACCTCTGCAAAGTGACTAGCATGGCCCTCCTCCTCCCTACACAGGGACCCTCTGCATTTTGACGAGCAAAGCCCCCCCTCCCCCACAAAAAGGGCCCCTGCATGTTACTGAGCAGCCCCCTCCCTACACAGGGCCTTTTGCATGTTACTGAGCCTTTCCCCCCTCCCTACACATGGACCTCTTCATTTTCACAGAGCATCCCCCTCCTTTCCCACAAAAGGGACCTCTTTCAAAGCACAGAGCATGCCCCCCACCTCCCCCAAAAACAGGGAAAAACCCTGTAATTTTTACAAGGGGCATGCCTTTTCCCCTCCCCAAAAAAACGGACAAAAAAATCTGCAAAAGTCAAAAAAAAGCAAAAAAGGCCCCCCCTCCTCCATACACAAAGGGAAAAAAAAATTCTGCATGTCACAGAGCCCGCCCTCCTCCTCCACAAAAAAAGGGGGCCTTTTGCAAGTCCAAAGAGCATGCCCCTCCTCCTTCCTACAAAAAAGGAACCCCGCAAAAGTCCCCAGAAGGCATTTCCCTCCCCACCTTCCCCACAAAAAAGGGAAAAACCCTGTATGTGAAAAAGCATTGCCCTCCTCCTTCCCTAAAACCAAAAGGGAAAAAACCTCTGCATGGGACCCATGCCCTCCCCTCCTTCCCTTACACAAGGGGCCTTCCGCAAAAAGTTAAATGGGGCAAAAAAAAAAAGCCCTCCCCCTCCTCCCCAAAAAAAAAAAAAATCCCCCCGGGACCTCCATTCCAAAAAAGCATGCCCTCCTCCTTTTCCCACACAGGGAAACCCCTGTATGTGACAGAGCAGGGGCCCCCCCCCTCCCTACACAGGGACCCTTTTGTATGGTTTTCAGAGCAAAGCCCCCTCCTTCCCTACACAGGGGCCTCTGCATGTCACGAGCAGGGCCCCCCCTCCTCCCTACACAGGGGCCTCTGCATGGACAGAGCATGCCCTCCCCCACCCTAAAAACAAAGGGGCCTTCCCGCAGTCACAAAAGGGCCCTGCACCCCCCTCCCCCCCTAAAAACAGGACCTTCTGCCCTGTTTACAAAAGCCCTCCCCCCTCCTCCCCAAAACAGGGACCTCTGCATGTCAAAAGACCAGCCCTCCCCTCCCTACAAAAGGACCTTGCATGGGGAACCGAGCATGCCCCCCTCCCCCTACAAAAAGGGTCCAAACCCGCATTTCACAGGCATTTCCCTCCTCCTCCCTACAAAAAGGGGAAACCCTTTTTTTCATTTTGACTAGCAGGCCCCCCCCTCCCTACACAGGGAAACCCCTGCCTTTTTGGGCTGAGCATTGGGCCCCCCTCCCTCCCTACACAGGGACCTCTGCATGTGACTGAGCATGCCCTCCCCCCCCTACAAAAGGGAAACCTCTGTATGTGACAGAGCATGTGCCCTCCTCCCTACAAAAGGGCCTCCCGAGTGACTGAGCCCGGGGCCCCCCTCCTCCCCACACAGGGACCTCTGCATTTACTTAAAAATGCCCCCCCTCCTCCCTACACAGGGACCTCTGAAGAGAAAATTTTTTAGGCATGGGCCCCCCCTCCTCCCCACACAGGGACCTCTGCATGTGACAGACATTCCCTCCCCCTTCCTACAAAGGCCCTCTGCATGTCAAGACATGCCCTCCCCTCCCTACACAGGGACCTCTGCATGTCACAGAGCATGCCCTCCTACTCCCTACACAGGGACCTCTGCATGTGACAGAGCATGCCCTCCTCCTCCCTACACAGGGACCTCTGCATGTGACAGAGCATGCCCTCCACCTCCCTACACAGGGACCTCTGCATGTGACAGAGCATGCCCCCCTCCTCCCTACACAGGGACCTCTGCATGTGACAGAGCATGCCCTCCTCCTCCCTACACAGGGACCTCTGCATGTGACAGAGCATGCCCTCCTCCTCCCTACACAGGGACCTCTGCATGTCACAGAGCATGCCCTCCTCCTCCCTACACAGGGACCTCTGCATGTCACAGAGCATGCCCTCCTCCTCCCTGATCTTATCCTCCCACCACTGTATCTCTGTCACAGAGCATGGGATCCTAGGATAGGTTTTCCAAAAATAAATCCTTTTAACCACTGAATAGTATGGGTGTAACAAAAAAGAAAGAAAAAAAATGAATTTATTGAATTATTTTTTTTTTTCGTTACCCCCATATTAGTGTTCATTTTTTATAGAAAATAGGTACAAATTTCGGGAGTCTTTTTCATGTGATTTCGGCCATGTACAGTTTTATTATAGATTGTATTAAAAAAACCCATAAGAGCGTCGCTCGCTCTCCCATTGGCAAAAATAACTGCGCCTCTTTTATCTTAGCCAATCACAAACAGAGCTCGTTCTGCTTTTCTTTTCCCCAAGAACTCTAATGAGATAAGTAGCTCACCCGCTGATTGGCTAAGCAGGACGAGCCCCTCTTCCCTCCAACCAATCACAGTACAGAATATTTTCCCATAGACAGTAATACTTTTAGGGCGCCCTTTTATCGCGCCCTTCTTTCTCCACTTTAAAATAGACGCAAATACATAAGATTGGTGGATTCATATCTGCCGCCTGGGCTCAACCAATCAGCTCTTTTCTGCCTTTTTACTGTATTTTGAACTGTCCCGCCTTTGCATTTGATTGGTCCATACTTCTCCATAGGTTATAATGAACAAATGTCGCTTCTATTCTGATTGGTTGGTTTATGCCGAAACCCAATGAGAAGAGCTTACAGAATTTGAATTACTGGGATTTCCCGGCAATTCTCTATATCCCAATTCCTTGATGTTGCGCCGGTGGACGGCGACAAACGCGTTGTTAGGGGTTTTTATTATGTTTGTTTATAGAAGGTTTGAGGCTCTTTTTCAGAGAATATTTTACAACATAATAAAAACGATTTTTTTGTTCATCATAATCCATGCCGCACGGCGCCGACGAGACGGAGATTGCATTGCGCCGATCCTCTCCATAGGATACAATGGGACAAGTAGCTAGCGCTCTGATTGCCGAGATAGCCAAGCCCCCGCTAGCTCAAACCCAATCAGGTCTTTTCTGCACTTTTACTGTATTTTGAACTGTCCCGCCTTTGATTTTGTAAATGGTCATAGTTTCTACCATAGGGTATAATGGGTCACTGTCGCTCCTTATTCTGATTGGTTTGTTTCTGCCGGACCAAATAGAGAAGCGCTTACGAATTTGAATTATCTGTATTTCCGGCAATTTTCCAATATCCAAATTCCTGATGTTGCACCGGTCTTTATATTTGGAAAGCGATTTTATTTATGTATTTCTTTTAGTAGGTTTGCGCTCTTTTTTAGAGAATGTTTTACACCTAATAAAGGCGATTTTTGATTCATACTCCCAGGGGCGTCACTAGGCTGTTTTATTCGGGGCTCGGGCCCCGAATAAAACACCCTGTGCCCCGACGTTCTCCCGAGGCTTCCATGCCTCTGCTGGGGCGCTGGAATGCACCCGACTTGCCCTTCAGCTGTATGTGCGTCGCTGGACGCACACGCAGCTGAAGGGCTTCTTGCGGAAGCAGAGAAGTGAGCGCTCCCTGCCCGCAGGGACAGTGTCGGAAACCGCAGGTCCGACACAGCGGTGTGCCGCGGGTCCTCCCAGCGCTGAGGACGGGCCGCGGCCCCGTGTGCCCAGCCAGAGGGCAGCGTCGGATGGATGTGATGTCATCACGCCGCTGCTCTCCGTCGGGCGCACAGCGGTCATAGCCGCCGTGCACCCGAGGAGCTGCCGGAGGAGCCGCGCGCGCAGGGGATGTTAAGGGTTGAGTATGGAATGTTGTATTTTTAACGAGTTTACCTAGCCTCTCAGTGCCCCTCCTATAATGCCTGCCTGTGGGCCCCATATCTGCTGTGGCCCCCATATAATGCCTGTGCCCTATATGCTGCCTTGTGGCCCCCCATATCCCTGCCTGTGGCCCCCATATTACTGCCTGTGGCCTCCATATCCCTGCCTGTGCTACCGATATGCCTGCCTGTGGCCCCTATATACTGCACTGTGGCCTCTACCAATATCCCCTGCATGTGGCCCCCATATACTTGCCCGTGGCGCCCCATATCCATGCTGTAGGCCCCCATATCCCTGCCTGTGGCCCCCATATCCCTTGCGGTGGGTCCCACATGATGCCTGTGGCCCCCATATCTGCTGTGGCCCCCATATGCTGCCTGTGGCCACCATATGCCTGCCTGTGGACACCATATGCCTGCCTGTGGCCACCATATGCTGCTGTGCACCTTTATACCTGGCCTGTGGCAAACCATATACTGCCTGTGGTCCCTATATACCTGCCTGGGCCCCATATAATGGCTGTTCCCTATATACCTGCCCTTGTGGCCCCTATTACGGACATGCTAGTCCCTCTATACTACCTGCCTGTGGCCCCCATACTAACTGCCTCAGTGACCATATACTGCCTCAGTGACCTATATTCTGCCTCACAGTCGCCCCTATATACTTCTTGTGGCCCCTATATACTGCACTCCGGTGTGCCCCCATATATGCCGTGGGGCCCCCATATTACTGCCTGTGCCCCTATATGGCCTGCTATGGCCCCCATATCCTGCCTGTGGCCCCATATACTGGCCTGTGCCTCCATATCCCTGCATGTGCACCTATATGCCTGCCTGTGGCCCCTATATTACTGCCTGTGGCCCCATATCCCTGCCTGTGGCCCTTATCCCTGGCCTGTGGCTCCCATATGCACTGCCTGGGCCCCCATCCATATCCCCTGCCTGTGGCCCATATGCCTGCCTGTGGCCACCATCATGCTGACTGTTTGCACCTATATACCTGCCTGTGGCCCCCATATGACTGCCTGTTTCCCGTATATACTGCCTGTGCCCCCATATAACTGCCTGTGGCCCGCGTATACTGCCTGTGGCCCCCATATACTGCCTGTGTCCCTTTATACCTGCCTGTGGCCCCCTATATACTGCCTCAGGTGACCACAATAGACTGCCTCAGTGCCCCTATATTCGGCCTCAGTGCCCCTATATCCCTTGTTGTGGCCCCTATATCTGCCTCAGTGCCCCCTATATGCCTGTGGCCCTTATACAGCCTCTCCAGTGCCCCTATATACTTGGCCTGGGCCCCATATACTGCCTGTGCCCCTATATTCTTCCTTTTTGCCCATATATACCTGCCTGTGGGCCCCTATATACCTGCTGTGGCCCTATATATCTGCCTGTGGCCCCATATATCTGCCTGTGGCCCATATACTGCTCAGTGCCCCTATTATACCTAACTCAGGGGACTGCTATACCTATAATTAAGGAGATGCTGGAAATGTGATGGATTCTTAAGATAATTTGTGTCCAAATCCTCAGGAGATATTGGCCGGGAGCAATCAGCTGAAGTGTGATCCGGATGGAGAGAAAAGGGAAAAGTGAACGATGCTGATCAGGAATAAGACGGTCTCCGGGTGAGTCACTAAACGTAACTGCACTGTAATCAATATATGTCTGCAGAGCGTCTAATAAAACTAGTATCTACCACTATCTGGTCCCTGTTATTGCGGTAATATATGTCTCTAGGGCCTGTGTGCAGTGGATTGTCACATGTGGGTGGTCGCGTTAGTCAGGGTCTGGCAGGATCTATTTTGAGGCCTTAAGTAGTAATAGTTTAGGGGTCATGCGTTTTGTAGGAGTGTTTTTTAGTTCACCAATCACTTGTTGTAGATTTGCTTCCATGTGTAGGTGGATGTTTTGGTGACTGTTTAGGGGTATTGTCATTATAAAGGTGAGAAGTTCTGAAAAAAGTAAATTTGTCATTGGTAGATTTTTACTGTACAGTGGAGCTGCTTGAGGAGATGGACGGTTCTGTGTGGGATGTGCAGAAAATTATGAGTGTCCAGGACAGAAGGTTTCTATCTGTTAAAAAAACATTCCGCAGGTTCACAATGAGGCTGGGAAAGAGGAGAAAAACTACAAGGGCCCGAGCCGGAGTTTTCAGGACGTCCTAGCAACGCCCTGCATTACTCCCGCACGGTCATCTTTAATGATTTCTCGCGGTTTTCCAGGCTGGTTCTTGAGTCGGAATACACTGTGAAGTGCAGCCCTTCTGCGCCTCTAAGTCCCCGCACTGCGCCCCTCAACCACTGGCGTGGCGCGGCGAGATTTTCACCCACATGTATGATCGCATTTACTCGGGCGGCGATCTTAGGCGCAGCCCCGCACTGCGCTTAAGTCCCCACCAACTGCGCCCCACACACTGGCGAGGCGCGGCGGGACTTTACACCGCTTGTATGGCGCGACCTCGGCACGACATACATGAGGCACAAATTTTCGCGGGATAACTGCGGAAACATTGCGCATCTGATCGCCCGAGATTTCAATACCATGTCGTCCAAAGACTTTGACAATATCATCTCGTCTCTCCTAACAGAGTGGTGTCTCTATCACAATTTGAAAAAGACATTTCCTGTTTTGTCTCCTCTAATTCAAATCTGTCCAATGTCCCTTCAGATGGAATTATTGTGAAAGCAACATTAGATCTTATTTCCTATTTACAATGTCTAATATGACAAAATTAGCACTAATCACTTCCAAACTTGGGGGAATATGTGAAAAATTAAAAATGGAGCATTTGTTTACACATACTGACTCAACGGGGTCCATGTTTTCTCCCACTGATTTATCCTCACTTTCTACCTACAAGGACACACAGGTATCTTTTAACCTTATTGATATGGGATCTTCATTTATTGAAAATACACTATCACCTACTCAGAACCTTGACGCTAGTGTTCCTTTTTAGAACTAGTACCCAATAATATCCCTCACTCCAATGTCAATGTCACTCACTCTTCACTCACTCATGTCCTTTTCCCTCACTGATAGGAAATATAAAGAACCTACTAGACCAGGGTTCCCCAACTCCAGTCCTCACGCCCCACCAACAGCTCATGTTTTCAGGATCTCCCACAGGAAATGCATGAATAATGATTATATCACCTGTGCAATGCTAAGAATGCCAGAAACATGACCTGATGGTGGCCTTGAGTGACATGGGTCGTCGGGGACCTCTGTATAGAAAGAGTAAGTGATTTATTATCACCTCTTTTTCATAAAAAAACAAAAAAAAAAAATACAAGGCTTCACAGTCAGTCGTTCCACCCTTGGACGTGCACGGACAGACTGGAAACAAGTCTCAGGTCATCCTAAAAAGAACGAAGAGGATAAGTCCAGTTCCAGACCCAGGTAGTAGAGTAAAATGTGGAAAATAGCCTTTATTTCAAATGGCATTAAAACAGGAGTCGACAAGGGACCATGATGTTGTTGGAGTGGAGGAGAGCGCTTAAACCGCGTTCGGAAAATTGTTCCTTTAATCAATTAGATGTGGGTTTAGGGTTGGTAGGGTGGGGGTGGGAGGGTATTCATCACTCTTATAAATACTTTCTCCCTTTAATAGAACCTTTATCGGTCACATGTGCTGGGAAGGATAAACTTTTAAACCTTGCATCTTGGTATACTATAAACGTATAAAAATTTCAGGTATTCAAACATATAAAACATTCTCCATACTCCTTACAACATACATCAATATTGTTAGAATTTCATCTGCCTCTTGTTCAGAACTGCTGGATTACGTGAAACCAGTGTTTAAATCCACCAGTTTCACCTATTTAATAATTTTTTATTATGGTCATCCTCCTCTTACAGGGCTTAAAACACTCTCTCTATGCCCGTAAACGAAAAACCTGTCGTGTCCCTTTGTGATGTCAATGACAGTGCCTAGTAGCCATCGATACTCCAATAGACATTGGTTTGGGAATTCGGTTTTAATGCCTGCGTAATCCTGATTTTTAATGCTGTTGATGTGCATCCCGACCATATTGCAAATTGCTGGGCAGTCCGGTACTAGTGATCAAATATAAACTGTGAACTTTAGTGTTGAAATTTAATATTTGATGCAATATTGTGTGTCCACATTGTTCACTGATGAAGTTAAAAGTTTTTGGTGAATCTGATGAAATTGCAAGCTATATACAAGCCCGAGTGTCCGCATTTATAAGAGCCTCTGTGTTGGCAACCAAGTTGGGGTATTGGGTAATACTGATAAAATAAACTGTTGGTGCCACGTAAAGGAACCAAGAGTTCTACCTTTTTTGGAACAAAATTGTATACCCTCCTTATCTAGAAAGTTTTTTCATGTTCTCCTGGGAGGAAAATAAAGTTACGGGTAAATTATTCTTGATTATAGGACACAATATCGTTAAATTAAGGGGTAGAAAATTACAATCTTTATTTGATAGACTAGTATCCCTCTTAATTTGTTGTTAACCAATTTATCACGGGGATAAATTAGCTACTTTCGTTTGGCTCTATTTACACTCCAGTGTGGATATCCCCTTTCCAGTAATCGATTCCACATGTTTTGGACGCTCATTATTTCCTGATATTTATGTTCCACAGGCAGTGTCTTTTAATTCTAATAAGTTCTCCCACAGGAAGAATTTTTGACCACATGTTGGTGAGTGACCAATATCTAGCTATGTTAATATCGAATTTCTTGCTGTGGGTTTCCGATATGGTAGAATGTGGACCCCACTTGTTTGTTCCACTCAAAGGTGACATCCAGAAAGTTAACCATGGCATCCTCGTGCCCCCTCATAAGTAAAGGCAGTCAAGTTTCATAGTGTTTTGGTTGATAAATGCACAAACATTTTTTGGGCTTGCAGATTCCGTCCCCCCCCCAATCCAGGAGCAGGTCGTCACTATATAACGACCATACCACATGATGTGGGGAGGAAGGGAACAGTCAAGCAGAGAAGAGGAAACTTTTCCTCCCATGCTGACATTAAATATGTTGGCAATTGCTGGAGAAAATTTTGCTCCATTGATGTGCCTTGACAATGCAAACTAGAACTTCTCTGTCAAAATAAAATAGTTATGTCTCAATAAAAATTCTGTGGCCATAACCAAAATTCGTTAAGTTGCCTTGGAGTTGTTGGACTAAATCTGGAAGATGAGATTCTAAACAGTGACAAAGCGAGGTCATGGGGGCATGGAGGTGTATAACCCACCACATCACGCGGGACACCAGGAAAAGTCCAGGTGTCCCATGTTGCCTGGGACATGATGGTAACCAGAATTTTAGATGAGTCTTTTATAAGTCCTGTAGAAGATTTAAACAACATAGTGGCTGTAAAAATCTCATTATCCCACGCGACTCCAAGGAACTCACCCATTGAGCCTATTTATACCGGCTACAATCGGTCTAAGTGGCGGTGTGAAAACTGATTATTATGAATCTTTGGGAATTGAATGAAAAAATTTGTATAGTTGGGGTGATCTTACAAAACAGTTTGTCATGTCTGATAATGTATTAGAAAAATTGCTCCCTTCTATGACCCCATCTTGTAATATTTTTTTAGTTTTAGTTTTAAATAAATTTGTTGGGGTCACAGGACATAGGGACGATTAAGTTGTCAGTGTCTTGCAAACAAATGTTATATTTAATTGACGATATTAGCGGCATCATTCAAGTGCCACAATAGCCCCACCCTTGTTTGCTGGGAGTATGGTCAAACAGGTCTGAATTGTTTCTGTAATTTATTAACGCGTGTGTTCTAATGTGGCTAATTAGATTTACAGATTGGTATCTCTAATTTTCTGTTGGCTGTTGCAACATCAAAAGTCCCGTTTCCTACCATTCTCTTGGAACTATCCAAACCAAACGGAACAGTGAGGCTGATAGGGATAAAAGTTACTGTTTTCATGCGAAAGTCAGGGACAACGGTGCTGCAAACAGAAATGAACTTTCACTCTCCAAATTGCGTAATGCAACAATTTACAAGTTTCCTCAAACGTAATTATAATATGCAGAATTTATCGTTTGTACCAATTCATCATGACGGCATTAGTTATCACAACTCCCATCATCAATATTTAATAAAATGATTTTTTTCATGGTGTAAAATTACGTGCTAATCTATTGATATCTAGTAAATGTAGAAGTACCAAATCAAAATTTTAGTGGGACGAAGAACCCTAAACCCTTAGATAGCAACGAAATTTGAGTTTGTTAGTATATACTGTTAACTTGAACAAGTTAACTTATAGGAGAATCTAGTATTTGCGTTTGCGTGTTTTTACGATCTTGGTGTTTTTCTTATGTTTTCTCCTGGATATTCTTAGTTCGTTTTTTGACGTGAGATGTATGTATGCTTTGCCTCTTTTTGGAATACTTTTTTTTGTTGTTTTTATCTGGTTACATCTGACAGGAAAAGTGTACTGACAGTTCTTCTGAGCACTGACATGGCGGAATTTGCTGAAGATCAAGTCCTGAAGGAAACCCACATTTCTTCTGTTTGGTCCACTTGTTGGTTTTGTTGTTGATTTTTCTGGAATGGAGCGGGGGGTGGAAAACACTGCGATGCCAGGTTGTGAACTTTGTCGTTGTTTATAGTCAAGAGTGTCTCTTTCAAAATTTTCACGTTTTCTTATATGCCACAATCGTATCTTCCAATTTCTGTATATGGTTAGCATTTTTTTCTTGCAGTTCCTTATATTTGGATGTAGACTCAAAGGGCTGCAGCTCTGCTTTGTACACTTGAGATTTCTTGATTAATAGTATCTTCTCATTGTGTCTTCATTTTTGATTATATAGTTCCATGAGTTTTAATCGAGCAATTACTCTTGTTGAATTCCATTCTTCCATCAGTTACTTTTTAGGAAGTGATTAGTGGAAATTTTTTAATACGCAGGCCGCGCGGTATCATTTTATTCTCGATATAGTTGCTGTAGTGTGGTTTGATCCCACCAAAGACGCAACTCTTTGCAGGTGAGACGTTTTAATTTGAGCATGGTAATGTGTAGATCTTGGTCTACTGCTGGTTACTGCCGGTCTTCATTTACTAAGTAAAAATGTCTGCGGCTTTTTTTCACTAGCTGAGACCACAGATGACAAAATTTAAGTCAGTTTGAAGTGGAGGGATTGGCAGATACTTGAGGGGACATTATAATGGATAAAAACACTTTTTCAAATGCATAATTCCTACTGCTAAAATCAAATGTCGCTTTATTTTATTTTGTGATATATAGATCTAGTCATCAGAATTTTGCTTTATATAGGTCACAAGTCCAATTGGTTATTCATAGCGATTAAGACTAGATGTATGGACAGGTGCACGTAATATGATTCCAAAAATATAAAAAATACAAAACAAAAAAATACCGGCTCACCGTCAGTGTTCCACCCCTGGACGTGCACGGACAGACTGGAAACGATCTTTTTCATCTGCTATATCTCTCATCTTATTCTCTCTCCCACATGAGCTTTCCCTCTTCCAAAAAGGTTTGTCTCACTGCCCAATTAACACTAAAATCAACAATTTCCAACTATATCTGGACTTCCAAACTTTTATGAAGAAGTTGACATTAGCCGGACATTTTGCTTTTAACCCTAATATTTCCGCTGATATGACTACTCTCACCATGGATACTCATAACGAAATCCTTGATAATACCATGGAAGCTACTGCTGCTAGCCCTAGAAAACGAGTGGATTTAAGTTGAAATTCTATCCTATTCACGCGCAGGGACATTTGCTTAACATCCTATATTTGATCTTGTATACTGTAGGACCTCTGAAAAATGACAAACTCATCTCAAGTTAATGCTTAAAGGAGTTTTATCGTTTGAACTCTTCGTGCTCTTCAGCTAATTCTCTGAGATTATTTTCAAATCCGGGGGCGGCTCTCCTCTCGCGGCGGTCTCTCCCTCAGCAGGGGTCTTTCCTCCAGGGGCGTGTCTCTCCCCCAGCGGGGCGGGGTCTCTCCTCTCAGGGGCGGCCCTTCCCCTCACAGGCTGTTCCCCTCCCGCAGGCGTGTTCTCCTCTCACGGGCGTGTTCTCCCCTCACTGGAAACCGTGACATCACATTTTGTAGAAGAGGGGAGGGCAGAAAGTTGTCTGGTTTACGTCTTGCCCCCCGCACCTTCTTTTGCTGCACCCTTCGGGCCCCAAACAGCTCCTTGTTGCTATATCAGTTAAAACCACAGAGGGAAACATGTGAGGATTGTACACTGCCCTCCCCCTTCCCCCTTCTCCAGGCTCCCGTGGGGTTTACGTTTTTTGGGGCCCTCCACTCCCTCCCCCCCCCCCTCCTTCTCCCCCCCTGTTAACAGGAGGAGACTCTAAATACGTGTTTAATGGGGGGAGTGTGACTTAAAGGGGTTTTGCCACCATGTAATGTCGACGGGGATGCTTAGAAAATCAAAAGTTAGGCACTTTTCTAAATGCTGTCATTTAAAAAAGTTTTTAAAAAAGCAGCATTCCCCCAAGTAAAGATTAAACTCTTACTCAAACGTTCACTGCAGCAACACCTGTTATTCTCTTAGTTTACCCCAAAATCCCCCTGAAAGAAGCAGCTTTTACTTCTTTTCAGTGGTGTTCACCCAAAATTTTGTATGACAACCGGGAAAAAATTTTACTAAAATACAAGGAAAATGTAGCTTCAAAAAAAGATCTCTGCTTGCCGTCAGTGAATGTGGTAAAAAACAACGGGAGGAAACCCTCGTTTGAGAGAAGACTCTGCTCAACCCAAAATAATTGGGCTGGTAGGCAGGGTAGAGCTTTGCCTTTACAAAAAAAGGGGTTTGGAGTTCTAGTCCCTACGGTTTTCCCCCCCCCCCCTAAATTCAAAACCATTGAGGAGACATAAAATAATATGTCAATCTTTTAAATGAAATACAAAACAAGCTCCCCCTACATGTCTCATCCCCAGTTTGCATTGCTACTAGTTGGAAAAGGGTTGGTGTATACTGCGAGGAGGACACTATATGGGGTTTTTTTGTGGTATATATACAATTATAGATGTCTACAATATTTTTTATCTTTTAATAGTGTAAAATTTATAAAAAAAAAAAAAAAAAAATACTGATGGTTTGAACTCCTAACCGCCTTTCCAGAGGGATGAACACTACTACAAACGCTTGTACAAAAACCCCTGTTGAATCCTTAGTTATACCCAAAAAGATGATGATGTCATAAGGAGGCGGGGCTTGCATTTTGATCTGAGGAACAAACGCCCCCCTTTTCAAAAATAGCAGCTTAAGGAATGGACCTGTGAGGAGGTGAAAACCTTTGGAAAAGCCCTTTGAACGGGAGTCATTGCCCCCGATCATTCCCCCTAGAGCGGGAGATGGTATACAGCCAGCAGCCTTGGGTTTTTCTAGCGTTTTTAAAAAATCAAAGGGGGGTAAACACAGAGTATGCAGGGACCCCAATCAC
>JAODAL010031774.1:0-47955 GCA_025379985.1 Phyllomedusa bahiana
TGCGAGGGGCCCAGAGCTGTTGACATAGAAGTCAGTTGTTCAGCTGTTGCCTTGCTGCGCGATCTGCTTAGTTTTGCTGAGCCACTGTGGTAGTGAGTCGCTGTGACGTGCTCGGTAGAGGCACCTTGGTGGGATCCATGGCCGAATCAAACTGTTACGGATGTGGTAGTGGATCCACTGGACCAACCACAAGCGATGATGTAAGCCACGCCAGGGGAACGGAATCTAAGTAGGTCCGGTTTTCACCAGAGCCCGCCGCAAAGCGGGATTGGACTTTGCTGCGGCGGATTACTACCAGGTCGCTACCCCTGACGTAGCTTGCTTGCGGTGGCAGCCGAGGTGTTGCGTGGTACAAAATCGTGAAGCAGGCTCGTAGTCGGGGCCAGGCAGAAGGTCAGGACAGGCGGCACTGGTTCGTGGTCAAGGGACGGCGGCCGAAGGTACGGTACACAGTACACGGGTCAAGACACTTTAGGAACGCTTCCTCTCCAGGCACAAGGCACGATCGCTTCGGCCAGGGTGCTGGGGAAGAGGCAGGGCTAAAATAGGGACCGTGCCCGGTGAAAACCAATCACCGGCGCACTGTCCCTTTAAACTTCCCGGCGTGCTGCCGCGCGAGCGCACTAGAGGGCGCACGTGCACCCGGCCGGCAGCAGGAGCGCGCGCCAGGACGGGACCAGGAGCGTGGACGGGTAAGTGGTCCCCAGACGTGGCAGGGTGTCCGCAGCCCGAGCGTCGGGCCGCGGCACCGGCCGCAGCAGGAGGTGCCGCGGCGTTGCGGGTGTGCCTGCGACCCGACCCGAGGGTCGCAGGGACACCCGTAGCATAGAACTGGCGAATCAGCGCCAGGTTCATACTTGTCCCCTTTATAATGATTTTTAGAACAAATTTGACCAAGTGCATTATTTGAATGCTGGGCCCGTTATGTTTTCATATAGTGTTAAAGGGATTAACCCTAGCAATAAACGGATATAAACATTGGATAAACACATTATGCGACATGTATAAAAACGAGCATAGACTAGACAGTCGTTCTTCTCAGTAGGTTAGTGTAGCATTCGTCACTATGTATGAAAGTGTCTCACAACACTTTATAAAAGTGTTCCACTGTGAGAGAAAAACATGTGCCAAAACGTGCTGAAATTTGCTCGTCAGTTTGAAATTGCCATGGATTAGTGCGACATCTATGTGCCACATTCTGTCAAGAAATATTCATGAATTTGTCTTATCTTATGAATGTGGCGGGAGACTGTCCCTAAGAATTGTCGCATATAAAGTGTTTAGGGTGTCGAACGTACGCAGGTTTTTGGTGAAAGACCATTCATATATGTTGGAAAGGGGCTACAAAGGTTTTTTGGTGAGCATAATGCCAAAAAACTGGCACAGCCCTGTTCATACATGTCACCGATTGTGTTTGTGCATGAGCTCTTACAAGGTACAAATGTTTGTATGTTAAAAAAAAATCTTTCTTCTATTGGACCTTCTGCCTTTGTTAAGCTCAGACACTAGAGCCTAGATATAGTGTAAGATTTTGCAATGCAGACAAAAAAGTGAGATAGCTGTTGGACAAATGCTGGGCAAACCAATTTGAAAATCTTATTTCCTCCTAAGGGAAAAAAAAGGAAACATTTTGAACCTGTTACACATAATAAAATATTTGCTAAAACTATTTTTTTTCCATTTGTCTACGACGTATGGAAAAGGTGGACCGTTTCGTCCGTTGGCACAAACATCATCGCCAGGTGCCCAGCGGGTACCCCCAAAGTCTTGCTAACCTAGCAATCAGTAAAATACCCACACAACAGTGAATTACTCAATGTTTCTGGACTGTTAACCAAATCCAGTAGTATTGTACCCGATTAAAAATGCATACTAGATGCACAATAGTATTCATTGGAACAGATGTGATCAGAGAAATGCAAATCAACATCTTTATTTTTTCGAATTTAGTACATGAATCATTATAGTTATAATAATACTGTACATCACGTATAGTATTATTAAATTGAACACTAGATTTTATCTAATTAGAAAATATTGAATGCATTTTTTAAATTGTTTTTAGGAAAGAATTCGTCAAAGGCAATTTTGTAGATATTGGGTCCATCCAATAAACATTAAACCAACATTTCCAAGACATTTTCGTGGCCGTATGGGACAACTATTTCTAGAGCTAGACAGGTATGAATAATTTCAAATGCAAATGTAGCATAAAAATAATATATGATATATTTAATTTGTATTTTGCTTTTCAACAGCTACCGTGAGAAGTTTTACGGCTTTAAGAGGATGTCCCTAGAGGCCTTTGACTATCTGTTGGAGATTATCTCCAATGTACTTCAACGTCTGGACACCAACATGAGGACACCCATCACTCCAATGGAACGACTGCTGATCATGTTGCGGTAATTTTGGAATGTATGTTTATTATTTTATTCTGAATGTTTGACTTGTTTCACTTCAATCAGTTATCTGACTTTGGCTGAATAATAAAACATTGTTTTTTTGTTGTGACATAAAAAAAAAAAGCAACAGGAAAAAGTCATGCATCGGTACACCTATAATTCCAGGTAGATAAATCGACCATCTCCGGAATTGGGAGGTGCACATGCCATCTGATCCAGCAGCACTTCCAGCCCATCTCAATGCCAAGCTTGACCCAGGAGATTTGATTGCAGGTAGCAGCAGGCTTTCAATCTGTGGTCAATTGCCCCAACTGCATAGACACCGTCAATAGCAAGCACATGTGTATGCAACAGCCATGGATCAGAATCCATGTTCTACAACCACAAAATATTTTTCTGTGGTCCTGATGGTGATGGCAGATGCACACTATAAGTTTGTTGCTATCAATGTCGGCACCTATGGAGGTACTTGGGACTCCTGGGCACTGCTAAACTATGAGCTTGGGAGGCAAATGCTACCCCCAGTAAAACCTCTTTTGGGAACCTTGCATTCAGTCCCCTTTGTCCTGGTAGGGATGATGCAATTCCATTACTGAACAACCTGCTTTGTGCATACCCGCGAAGGGGACTGGATGTTCAGAGGATGGTGTTTAATACAAGGCTAAGATTCCTGGAGTGCGCCTTTGGGATTATGAGTAGTAAGTGGAGGATCTTCACCAATACAATGATGTTGGATGAGCACATGAAGGATGGAGTCATCAAAGCTGCCTGTGTTCACCACAACTATGTTCGAGATTACAAAAGTTCCGGCATGGAAGTGGAGACACAGGCAGGTTTTGTTGAATCTCCTTGGGCCTCAGCCACCTATCCAACCATGCTACAAAGGTGCGAGAATGCTACACAGACTATATCATATCCCCCAAAGGTGCCGACCATTAACAATTTTTACTGCCTCGTGAGCAGCACTTGTTCCAGGAGTGATCGATCTCCCATTTCAAATAAATATTCTTCCCCTGGACAGCTCTTTCAAATAATGAACTATACCAATAACAGCTTACCAGATCCATTAATAAAATGTATTTATTAAATCAAGAACATTTCTATTCCATTGTTAAAAAAAATAAATTTTGTTTGAATTTAACATGAGTTTTTGTTTTTATTTTACTTCTTTCATTTTCAGGTATCAAAATATAATCATGTATAATAATGTTATATTTTTTTAAACATGGTGTGGTGTGTGTAAGGGTTTTTGTATCACCACATGAATTCAGCTTTGATGGCCGCTTGCAGTCATGCTTGGGAATGAGAGGGCAGTGCTAGCAGCCATCCTCCTTATTAACTTCTATGGGAGCCTACGAATATAGCCAAGCGCACACAATTAGCTATACTCGAAAGAAGTGAAATAGTGGGATGGGTGCTAGCACCACTGTTCGCATTCTCGTTCTAAGCAAGAGGTCAGCTAAACAATTTATGACATAATAAAGAACGCCATTTAAATAATTTTATTTTTTTTTGTTTTCTAAAACTTGTTGTCCATGCATTTGCATGACAAGGGAGGTGCTTGCAGCAGTACTCTCTATCCACTTATATGTACCAAGATGCACATAATGTGCTATAATCAGAAGCTCTCATATAAGTGAATGAGGATGACCACTGCTAGCACCACCATCCACATTCACATGCATAGATGAATTGCAACTTGCTATAAATGTGTAGTGCAGGTGAATTTAAATAATGACTCAAACCCTTTAGATTTTCTTTTTATGCTATTGCGTTATTTTTATCACAAAGCAAAGTATTTTAATCTTCATTTTTAAACTAAAGTAAATGTAAAAAAATAATACTACAGCATAAAAATAGATATACATGTCATTTCCTTTTTTGTGATAATATTTTTAATTTAGAACGATTTAAAAATTATCAGAAAGAAAGAAAGAAAATGTAAAGAAGAATACATACACACATGGTAAATAATATATATTTTTTTTATTTTAAAACATATTTTGGATTTAAAAATTGAAATTTCAAACCCCATCCACCAACCCTCCAAAACTTAATTACCCTCTCCCTCTATCTCACAGAAAATATATAATTTTTATTTAAAAAAAACAAACCGCATTCCATACCGCCCAAAATAAAATAATATAAAAAATGAATTAAAGATTTTGGAACAAATGGGATGGGAAGACTTGGGAAGGGTCTGTGAATGGTTTCCAAGAATTCCACACTGCTGGACTGTGTGTAATTTTCTTAGTGATGATAGTAGGGCTCAGCAGTGGGAGAGGGCAGAGGTGGATGGGTGGGAAGTGGAGGTGGCAGATAGGTGGGAGGTTAAGGTTCCTCTTGCTGAAGAGAGGACTCCACCTGCTGGCTGTTGTTTCCAAAAGTTCTGTAGAAGAAAAAAATATATCTACATAATTAAAACATTCTAAACACTTTAGACTTCAATGACACATTGCTAGAATGTGCCATCCAAGTATGACAGGTCCAGGTCAATGGGTACAGGTCAATATTTCTTGATAACAATTTATTTTTAAAAACCCGTTAAAAGTAAAAAAAAAAACCACTTATGGGTGGAGTTCTCTCTAAGGCATGAGGAACATCAGCTCAGCCACATATGGCATGCTGTGTTAAGCCGTGTTCACGCGGCTTATTCAAGCCGTAATTGCGGGCCGGATCCCGCACGCAATACAGCTTGAATAAGGGCCGGGGGCGGGGCGGGGGCGCGGCGGGGGAGCTGCTCGCCGGCCCCATAGACAATTTATTATCGATGGCGCGTACGCGCCGTAAATAATGTGCATGTCACTTTCTCCCCAGCGGCGGATTCGCCGAGCGGGGAGGAGCGACGGAATCCACAGTTCTCTATGAGAACTGTGGATTACTGTAATGTCTGGGACGGATTGGAGCCGTACTGCAGCGTAAATACGGCGCGCAGTACGGCTCCAATCCG
Organism: Phyllomedusa bahiana; assembly: GCA_025379985.1. NCBI lineage: Eukaryota > Metazoa > Chordata > Amphibia > Anura > Hylidae > Phyllomedusa > Phyllomedusa bahiana. The sequence goes on from JAODAL010031774.1 coordinate 5,356, forward strand.
GGGCCAAATAAGCCGTGTGAACATGGCCTTATTCTGGGGGAGAAGACCCCATCGAAATAGGACAGAAGTTGGGGGTTCATGGCAGAAAAAATGTTGAAAATCTCTGCTTTAAATAATAATCATACAGTCACCAAATGATATACCTATACATGGAGCAAATATACCATACATATTACTGTCATATTGTTACTAAAAAAATCATCCCACAATGCCAAGGCCATCTATCCTAACAATACCATTGCCTAAGGATCAAATAATACTGCTGGACAGCGACCACCACAGAGTGACTACCAGTTGTACATAGGCTCTGCAGGCATATAAGTAATTACAGTGCAGTTACAGCCAGTGACTCATAAGTGACATCTCCTCTGATTGGAGTTGTTCTCTTCCCCTTTTTTTTTTTTTCCTTTAGGCCTTAACTATTATAATGAATTCTCCAGGCCCCAAATTGTCTCTGCAGAATTTACCACATAAACATCTTAGAACCTTCATTTACTTAACTACCTGTTCCCCACCTCTGCACAAACACCCCATGAGGTGATGTTATGTGGTTATGTGGTGATAGGTGGGGCTGAATTTTGTGTTGGTATGACACAGTAGGTGACATAACACAGTTGTTTGCATGGAGGGGCAGGAGAAAGGGGGGGAACAGGACAAAGCTAACAGGCACAATCTCTTGGGGGGGAGAAAGAGGACCAGCCTTGTGAAGATTGTGCTGGGGTCTGCACTTCAGGAACAACAGGATCTTGTGAAGGCTTCCATTGCTGCCATGTTTTATGTTTTACTATTTCCTGCCCCAGACAGGAAGTAGTAAGACCGCAATCTTTGTACACCCTAATGCATTGTATATACATGCATTAGGCTGTATAAATGTATGTGCCCCCTAGTGGTGAAGCACCCAAGGGGGACTCAAAGTTAAAGGGAATGTGTCTTTAAAAAATGACTTATTGTTTAACTCATGTTTTTAATGTTAAACATACTTTTTAGACATTTTTTTTTTATTTTCCATATCACTTCAATATTTTTTTTAATAATTATTAAGCACTGCAGATTTCACTTTGGCCACTAGGGCTAATAATAGTCTAACACTTCCTGTTCTGTAGAGGATGATTTTCAGTAGTCTGCACATTATCAGTCCAAGCAGGGTCAAATTGAAGGGAGACACCAATTGGTATAGATAACACAGGATCCACCAGTCATAATAGAAGTTAGTCACAGTTCACTCTCTCTCCCTCCTTGCACACAGACTTCTTCCCAGGTCACAGAGCATGACTAGAAAACTCTCCTATAGAAGTCAATGGGACTGAGTCAGTTTTAAGGCTCCTATGTGCATAAGGCTGCTTTAAAGTATCTTTCTGAATGCTGTTTAAAGCAGTGCAGGCAAGAATGCTGTCCCCACAATCATATACAGATGACCAAATTGAGAAATCTACAATCAGAAAATAAAAATGGCTAAGAAGAAAAGACATAGATCAAGGTCTTGAGTTAATAAGTAAAAAAAAAATGGCGACAGATTCTCTTTAAAGTGAAAAAAAACGAATGTTTTAAAATAAAAAAAAATTAAATGTTCAAATCCCCTCCTTTTGCAATTTTGCAAACAAAATATAAAATAATAAAAAAGTTAAACACATATTTGGATGTTGCCGCTTCCGAAAAAGTCCAATCTAGTAAAATAATACATATTTTATCCCATATGCTAAACACAGTAGATAAAAAAAAATCCACACACCAAAAGTGTGTTTTTTGGGTGATTTTACATCCCCTTAAAATTGGAATAAATTTGATTAAAAAAAGTCACATGTATTCCAAACTGATAACAATAAAAAGTGCATTTCAGTCTTCAAAAAATGCCCCCTCACTCAAGTCCACAGGTGTTAGTACAAAAATTTTATTGGTTGAAGAAAATGTTTGGAATTTTTTTATGTTACCCAAAAAATAATGAAAACCATACATGTTTGGTAGTGACTGATTCGTAGGAACCTGTAGAATACAGATAACACATAATTTTTACCAAAGGTTGAACGGCGTAAAAGCAAAACACCCGCAAACACGGTGAAAGTACTTTTTTTCACATTTTGCTCCACTAAGAATTTTTTTTTTTGCGGTTTCCCAGTATATTCTATGGTACAATGAATAAAGAAATTATGACTCTGGGAAGTCGGTGAGGGAAAAACGAAAATGAAAAAAACAAAAGTCCTTGGCGTTAAGGGGTTAAAAAATTATGCTTACATAAAGAAGACTTATATTACATTTTCATTATTTACTATTTTTTTTTTGGTATGACTATTTGTCTTATACCCAGAAATTTTTAAACTTTGAAAATGGCAAATTTTAGCAAATTTTCACATTTTGATATTTTTCACAAATAGGATTGTATCGGCCATAATTAATTGCTCACTTAAAGCATAATGCATCATGAGAAACATTCTCAAAATCACATGGATAGGTAAAAACATTAAAAAGTTATTCCTAGATAAAGTAACAAATGCCAGATTTGAAAGAAAGGTTTTTGTTCTTAAGTCCAAAATAGGCTGAGACCTTAAGGGGCTAAATAAAATGCTTTTTTATCTATTAGACACTTCTCCATTACTGTCACTGGGGTTTGATGTTGCCAGAGGTGGGGTTTTTTTTATCACCCCATGGCTCACACTGACTCCCTCTATTACCATAGTACAAAATGCACCAGGCATTCCAGGAAGAGCAAGGTTACCATCAGAAGTGGACACTTTCATGTGATGATCTGCTTCTGGGGCAGCTGCAGGCTGGTAATTTTAGAATAGGAAAGGACCAGTATACATGGACCTTCCCAGACTGATAGTATCAACCTTCAGCTATCAGTCTGACATTGGCTGCTCATGAAAGCTGGCGGGACATCCACATGATCATCACATTAGATGGTCCACTTCTGATGGCTACTCGGCTCTTCCCATTAACCATGGTGTGTTGGGTACTGAGATAATAGCATAAGAGGTTAGTTTCAGCCTTGAGGTGACAAGAAAACCCCCACTGGCTGATACCAAGCCCTAGTGACTGTAATGGAGAGGCATCTGTCAGACACCTCCATTACTGATAATGGAATGCAATGGCATAAAAAATACAAGGAAACAACAAATAAACACCTTAAATAAGCACACCCCACTTCTGGGGTGGCTGCAGGCTGGTATTTTTAGGATGTGAAGGAACCAGTATCCATGGACCATCCCGTTCTGATAGTATCAGACTGCAGCTGTTGTTTTTTTCTTGGCTGGTTATGGGATTATGGGACCCCACATCTTTCATTTTTTTCAAAACCATTTATTTATTGAGTATCAAAAATGGGACAACTACTTTAATCATTACGGTGGATGACTATGCTTAAATTCTCAATAAATAAATAATTTTCAGATGATGTACAGGTCCCCTCCCCATTTTCCATAACCAGCCAAGGTAAAACTGGCAGTTGGAGCCTGATACTATCAGAATGGGAAGGTTCATGGATATGAGGTTCATGGGCCCCTTCCCATTCTAAATAATAGTAGCCCGCAGACCATCAGTTAGAGGGTTCACTTCTGGTGGTCACCTGACTCTTCCCAGTACTGGGGTAATAGTGACATAGGAAACATATGTGCCTGCTGTGGGGATTAGGGCATCACCAATCTTTCCAATAAGTCCCCTGTTAGGTAGAAAGGTACATAGATGCTTCAATAGGTGGGTATATAGGCATCCAATAAAGTAGGTAGGTAAGTATATAGGCCCCCAATTAAGTATGTAGGTATATAATCCCCCATTAAGTAGGTAGGCAGGTATATAGGTCTCCGTTAGGTAGGTTTATAGGCCCCCAGTATTTATGTAGGCATATAGGTCTTCCCAATAGGTAGGTATATAGGCACCCTCAGTAGGCAGGTATATAGGCTCTCTAACAGTTAGTTAGGTAGATATATAGTTCCCCTCAGTAGGTAGGTAGGTATTAAGATCTACTCAATAGGTAGGTATATAGGCCCCCTCACTAGATAGGTATATACAGTAATTCCCCTCAGGTGTATAGGCCCCCTAAAGAGATAGGCAGGTATATAGATCCCCTAGTAGTAGTTTGGTAGATATATAGGTAGGTACAAATCTCACAAAAGTGAGTACACCCCTCACAATTTTGCAAATATTGTGTTATATTTTTTCATGGGACTGAAGATATGACACTTTGATACAATGTAAAGTATTCAGTGTACAGCTAACAGTTTAAATTTGGTGTGGCCTCAATTAACTCAACACACAGCCATTAATGTCTAAACAACTGAAAACAAAAGTGAGTACACCCCTAACTGAAAATGGCAAATTAATGGTCAATACCTTGTGTGGCCACCATTATTTTCCAGCACTGCCTTAACTCTCTTGGGCATGGAGTTCACTAGAGCTTCACAGGTTGCCACTGGAATCCTCTTCCACTCCTCCATGACAACATCATGGAGCTTGTGGATGTTAGAAATCTTGCAATTCTTCATCTTCCATTTGATGATGCCCCAAAGATGCTCAGTAGGGTTTAGGTCTGGAGCCATGCTTGGCTAGTACAGCACCTTACCCTAATTTTCGATGACAAGGCAATGGTCGTCTTGAAAGTTTTTTGGGGTTGTTACCGTGTTGGAATACTGCCCTACAAACCAGTTTCCGAAGGGAGGGTATCATGTTCTGCTACAATATGTCACAGTACATGTTGGCATTCATGGTTCCCTCAATGAACTGTAGCTCCCCACAGCCAACAGCACTAATGCAGACTCAAACCATGACACTCCCAACACTATGCTTGACTGTAGGCAAGACACATTTTTTTTTCTACTACCTTGATTGCCACTACACACACCTGACACCATCTAAACCAAATAAGTTTTTCTTGGTCTCTTCAGACACAGGACATGGTTCCAGTAATCCATGTCATTAGTCTGCTTGTCTTCAGCAAACTCTTTGTGGGCTTTTTTGTTCCTCATCTTAAGAAGAGGCTTCCTTCTGGGACGACAGTCAAGCAGACCAATTAGATGCAATGTAATGCGCATGGTCTGAGCACTGACAGGCTGATTCCTAACCCCTTTAACCTTGCAGCAATGCTGACAGCATTCGTATGTCTATTTTGAAAAGACAATCTCTGGATTTCACGCTGAGCAGGCTCCCTCAACTTCTTTGGTTGATCAATGCAAGGCCAGTTCTAAGTGGGACCTGTCTTGTTAAACCGTTTTATAGTCTTGACCACTGTGCTGCAGCTCAGTTTCAGGGTGTTGTCAATCTTCTTATAGGCTAGACCATCTTTATGTAGAGCAACAATTCTTTTTTTCAGATCCACAGAGAGTTCTTTGCCATGAAGTGCCATGCTAAACTTCCAGTGACCAGTACGAGAGAGTGTGAGAGCGATAACACCAAATTTAACTCACTGCTCATCATTCACATCCGAGACATTGTAACACTAACAAGTCACATGACACCCTGGAGGGAAAATGGCAAATTGGGCACAATTTCTCCATTTTCACCTAGCGGTGTATTTACTTTTGTTGCCAGCAGTTTAGACATTGATGGCTGCGTGTTGAGTAATTTTGAGGGCACACACCAAATTTACACTGTTATACAAGCTGTACACTGACTACTTTACATAGTATCAGAGTGTTATATCTTCAGTGTTGTTGCATGAAAAAATATGATACGATATTTATTTTTGTGAGATACTGTAGGTATATAGGCCCTCCAGTAGACATATAGGTCTCCTCAGTAGGTAGGTAGGTATATGTCCCCTCAGTAGATAAAGGTGCCCTCAGTAGGTAGGTAGGTATGTAGGTCCCCTCAGTAGGTAGGTAGATATATAGTTGTACCCAGTAGATAGGAAGGTATATAGGTATCCCTGAGTATATTGGTCTATAGAAGCCTCCAATAAATAGGTATATAGGTGCCAAAGTATATAAGTAGCTCTATAGCTGCCCACAGTAGGTGGGTGGGTATATAGGTGCCCCCAGCAGACAGGTATATTGGTTCCCCTTAGTAGATAGGTAAATATATTGTTTCTCCCAGTAGGTAAGTATATAGGTGTCCCTAGTAGATATTTGGGTATATAGGTTCCCCCAGTAGGTAGGTAGATATATATAAAAAATAATAGTACTCACTTCTCCCCGTTTCGTCATCAAACACCTTCCTCATCTATCTTGCGTCTAACTCAGATGGCCTGATATCATTACGCTGCATGCATCAGGATGCTATTCCTAGCAACTCCTAGGTTTCAAAGGCTCCTTCTTATGCTGGAATTTTCAATAGTTGAGAAGACTTGCCTGTGTGCAGGGCTCACTGGGAATCTGCCAAGTAGGGCACGATGCCAGTCAGGGCCTGATTCAGGACAGCAGTCATTTTATCTGTGGTACAAGCCCCAGATAAAATGGCTTTGCAACACCCCTGAACACAAGTATAGTAATACAAATTGTATCAACCAGATAAACCTGTATGGTTGTGGGCAAAGACCAAGCTAACCGTCCAGCATGGTCTCTGACCAGAATTTTATTTTATCTGCTTAATACAGTTTAGGCCCAGTTTTACAGACCTTTTTTTAATTTTTGCTCAAATTAAAGGATTATTATTTTTTTTTTAAATTGTGAGGGGTTTATCTTACCTATGCAAGTTTACTACATAACAGTGCACTCCAGGTTTATTATATAGTGGTTGTAGCACACACAAATTGATTATATATCAGTATACTTTAGAAACACTTTATTGAGGTTCCTTTCAGTGGATGTAAACTCTGTTTGTAGCTTGCAATGAGCACTCTAAGGCTATGTTCACATGGCCATCTGCGGGACGTAATTCGGTCCGTAATTACGCGCCGGAGTGCGCCAATTACGGGCTGAATCCGTCCTGGTAGAGAACTATGGATTACATCTCCTCTCCCTGCTCGGCGAATACGCTGAGGGGGGAGATAATTCACATGTCACTTTCTAGCGGCGTATACGCGCCGCTAGCAGTGATTCTCTATGGGCCGACGAAGTGCCGGCCCCCCGCTCCCTCACCCGCTCCGCCTCCGGCCACACGGCGTAATTGCGGGGCGTAATTACGCCCCGCAGTTAAGCCGTGTGAACATAGCCTAACCTCCTATAAACGTATGAGTGCTCTCTTTTGGGTGTTCACACTGTCCGCTTTACTTGTCTTTTATTTCTTTTCCATACAATTTAATTGTATCAATAAACATTGTATTTTTTATCATAAGGTCAGGTACCAGGCTAGATTTACACTATTGATTTGCAACATTGAAAATTTCAGCGCTAAATCAATGTGGAATCCACATCTAAAATCTTTGCCAATTAAGCACGGATTTTGGACGTGGATTTGACACTGATTTCAGAGGCAGATTTTCAGTCTCTATATACTACCGTGTTTCCCCAAAAATAAGACATCCCCCGAAGACCTAGACCTAGTGCGATTTTTTTCAAGCTTAGAAATATAAGGCCTATCCTGAAAATAAGACCTAACGGTAGTTATTGCCACAAGAGCACCTATCACCTCCGCTCAAACACACAAATACTGATAGTAGATGAAATTATAAGACTTCTCAAATACATGTCAATAACAATACAAAGGATTTACCTCAGTATTACAGTGGAGCAGATTTTTACTTTCACTTTGCAAGTCGGAGATCCTACAGGAAGCTGTGGAACATACCAACTGTGCAGGGGCAGCTGACTGCATAGCTGCTTGTACAGAGTGATCTGAGTCTCTCACTACATACAAAGTGTGACTGAGGTTACCTGTTGCTTCAGAGTTTGACCGATTATACTGATGTTTGTGATAACAGAACTACAGCATATTAATAAATTATGATCTTTTTTGTTCAACAATAAATGTGAATTCTTGTTCATGGAAAAATAAGACAACCCCTGAAAATAAGACCAAGTGCATCCTTAGGAGGACAGTGTCTTATTTTCAGGGAAACAAGATATACTGAGCACTGAATCCACCTCCAGAATTGACTTCAGTTCTTTCTCAGGGCTGAAAATTTTCAGCGCTGAGGAAAATCAGCTTTGTGTTGCACTATGGCGTGGATTTTTCATTAGAAACAATGTGAGGTGGATTGCAATCAGATTTGGACGCTAATTGTGAGCTAGATTTACCGACCAAATCAGCCATTCTTTAAGTAGGTCTTTCACTACCTGCCTGGTTAATTTTTAGCAAGAAGATGTTTTTGTATTTTTCACCTATTCCTGTGTCACCTGGGTGTGTGCAAACCTTTCCTAAACCTTTTCCTTCCTTTTCCTTTGCACAGTATATTATTGTTTGTGTTATCTTTCGGTAGCAAATAGAAATAGGTACTCAGACCTCAGGAATTCTTTAGGAATTTTTTAGGCAAAGGTGTTTGGGTTAAGGGCATGTTCCCGCGGCTTATTTTGATGCATATTTGCGCGCGCATTTAGCCGCATATCGCACTTTATACGTGGCAAAAAACGGGTTAGAGAGTATAAATTTTAAACGTTTTTCTCCCGGGGCGAAAAATACAATCGTATCGTGCCCCCGGGGGGGGAAAGTGACATGTTAATTGTTCAGGGCCTTTAGCGCCGTTGACAATGCTTTGGGAAGGGGGCCCAGGGGGTTTGGGGATTTTTGCACTTTTAAAAGGACGTGTTTCCCCAAAAAAACCCGGTATTAAACCCCGTAATTTCACCCTGATACCCCCTTTTGTAAATTTTTCCTTTACTCTTTTTGGAGGGGTTACCCTGCCCCCAAAGTAGGGTCGTTTTTGGGTAGGGAAAAAGCAGGCAAGAACTAAGGTAAAGATGCTGTTTTTGAAAAATTTTAAAAGGGTTTATTAAAATTAAATTTTTATAGATTTAAATTCTATCTACATTTTTAAATAAATTGTGATTCAAGTTTCTTGCCATGTGTCATTAATCTAATTTTGTATGTTTGCCTATTTTTTCCCAAAAATGGGAGGGGAAGCCCAAAAAATTTAACCCGGTATAAAACTTTTAAAACATGTGGGGGAAAACGTACGTGTCTATCCTAAGATAAAAATGCAAAGGAAACAATATAAGGTCACACTAGATGGACCATGTGTTTTTTTTTTTTCTTCAGTCAATCTAACTGTGATTTAAATTCCTCTTTTACATGCAAGGGAACACAAATCGATGTCTTGTTGAAACCCCCTACATATTTATTTTTTCCCTTTTTTTATGTGTACATTTTTTTTCCTTTATGAGCTATACAAAGCAATTTAAAAATGAAGGGAAAAAAAAAAGTGTTTTTTTTTGAAAAGGGCCACCAAATTGGGGTTAAAATTTTGGTTTCCCTTAAAAAAAATGGTTTTTCATGAAAAAAATATACAAGGAAATTAAAAATCTGTTTACAGAAAAAACTGCTAGGACAAAGAAAATTTTTTTAAGGTGGTTTTTTTTAAGTTGATTTTATATTTTTTATTTTTTTGTGTTTTATTTTCTTATTTTGTTCTGCTTTATGGTTCATGACCAGTGATAATGAGCATCTTCTTGTTACTTATACGTCACCTGTGGTGTTCCCTATGCCTCGGGGACTTCCCCTTTTTTTCTGGGGAAATAAAATTTTTTGGGTTTTTGTGATTGGTGGGGTTTTGGTTTGCTTCAAATGCCTTTGGGCCCTTTAGGCCCAAAAACTTTCTAAAAAAGGGTAAAATTAAGGCCCCCAATTTTCTTTTGTTTAAAATTTCAAAGAGGTTCCCCACAGCCCAAAAGAGTCCAGGAAAAACCCGCCAAAATTTTGAAAATTTTGAGGTTGTAGAAGAAAAGCGCCAGACAGAAAGAAATTAACTTCCTCAGGCAAATGAGCAATAATGATTTACAGAAAAATTTCATTGTCCTTTGTCAAATTCTCTTTATAGTACAATGTGGACTTATAATGTAAATAAGAATAAAAATTGCATAATTTGGACTGTGTCTTTGGGAACAGTTTTGGTATTTGATGTTTACTTTTGGATATTGTTGAGTGTTTTTAAATTTTGCTCCCTTTTTGGCTTGGCACTCTTCTTTCCTTTATCCAATTTTCTTATTGTGATTCTTGTGTTTTGTGTTCTTTTTTTTTACCGTTCTAAAAAAATCAATTTTAAAAAAAGTTTTATCTTTCTTTTTTTTAAAGTTTGGTTTTTGGTGCTTTATATGTTTTTTTCTGCATTAAATTGGGTGGGGTAGATGGCACCGAAATTTTTATATGGCCAATTTTTTTATTTTTTTAGCATTTTTGTGAATAATTGTGCCCTTTTCACAAAAAAAACTTCAAATAGCAGACTGCAAATTTCAAAATTTTAGGTAAACAAATGAAAATTTTTTATGGGAAAAATCCCCAAAGCGGTCTCAGCGGGTTCCTTTGGTTTTGGCTTTTAGAGCCACTGGGAACTCCTTTTTTTCTTAATTTTGGGATTTTCTTAAAAAATTTGGAAAAAATTCTTTTTAATGGGGGGGGCCGGGACCTTTTTTTTTTGGGGGGGGTATTTTACCAAAGGGGGTTTAAAATAAAAACCCTTTTTAAATTTGAAGGGCCAATTTTTACCAAGGGGGGGGAGGGGGGGAAAACATTTATGAACATTTTTTTTTACCGGGAATTTCAGTTTTGCTGGCTTAAACCCGCAAATTAATGGGCGGGGGTCTTTTAAATAGTTCCCTGGGGCCAAAGGGGGCGGTTTCAGCGGTTTACTGTCGCCAATTTTTGGGGCCCCCAATAAAAATGCAAGTGTATTTTTTCCCTTGCTATAATTTTTTTGCCATCAAAAAAGACAAGCTTTTGTTCAGATTGGAGCCTTTCACTGTGGTTTTTTATTTTTATGGTTGGGGGCCCCCCAAAGGGTCAGTAATTGGAAACCTCTTTTTTCAAAAATTTGTTAATGATTTGTGGATGGGATTTAAAAAACACGTTTTTTTTTTTTTCAGATGAATCCCTTTTGGGTTGTGTGGGCAATTATGGTAGAGTTCGTTTTTAAAAAGCAAACGACCTTTGGGCACACTGAGTTTTTTGGGCAAAACCCTTTTGGAAAAGAGGTTCAATGTGGAAAAATGTTTTGCATCTTGGGATTTAATCTGCAAGCAAACATATGTCCTTTGAGGGAAAAAAAAAAAAGGGAAACCCGAAAAAGATTCAATGAAAACAGGGTGCCTCTAAGGTAAAAAAAATATTGGGTGTATTAAAAGAGGTTATGGACTTGCGGGACAAAACAAAAGGGGGATCGGGGAGGCCGTTTTAAATTTTTGGCCCGGCCGCCCCGAATTTAAAAATGCCCGTGGCCCAAAAGTTGCGGGCTCCAGGCCCCTGGGTGTGGGCCTTTGGGGTGTCCTAGTTGCGGGAAATGGCCCCCCGTTATCTGTCGGCAGGGGTTTCCAGCCGGGCCCTGGGGTGAAGTCAGGGGGGGAAGGGGAGGTTGGGGTCCCGGGACCCCCGTCTTTTCCCTGTTTGTAAAGCGCTCACCCAGCAAATGTAAATTTAACCTCAGCGTCGCAGGGGGCGTGAACCCTCTTTCCCTATCCCCCTTTTGACGATTTTGGGGCTAATTAAAACCCGGAAACCTCTGCATGGCCAAAGGGGGGTCCGACCCCACGAGACGGGTAAAATAGGTGGGTGAAAAACACGCTGCCCTTTCCCTTTCCCCAAGCTGCAGGGGCCTTTGGATGCGGGAAACCCTTGGGTGCGGTGGGGTAGGTTTTTTTTATTTTATTTTTTTTAGGTAAGGGTGGGCATTTTAATCTGGTTAAAGGGGGCATATTTTAAACCGGCCCCAAAGGGGCCCTATTATGGCCCAAAGGGGGGAAGTTAAAAGGCTAAGGGGGGGATATTATTTGGGTAAGGGGCCAAATTATTTGGGGTAAGGGGGCATATTATCTGGTAAAGGGGAAAGGGGGTTTTTACTGGTAAGGGGGGATATTTGTGGCCCAAGGAGGCCCTATTACTGGCTTGGGGACATTTTATTGGGGCTAAGGGGGCATATTAATGGCATGCGGGCATATTTGGATGTGGGGGGCATATTAAAAAGGGAGTGGGGGCATTTATTCTGGGCTTTTCGGTGGGGGGATTTACTGGTTAAGGGGGAAAATTTCTGGTAAGGGGGCAAAATTTAAATGGGTAAGGGGGGGATATTATTGGAAAAGGGCATTTTTAATGGTAAGAAAGGGAAATAACCGGCAAGGGGGTTTTTTTTAAATTGGGTAAGGGGGCATATTATGGGCCCAAGGGGGGGTATTATGGCAAAGGGGGCATTTTACTGGGAAAAGGGGGGGAAAATATTTTCCTGTTTTTGGGGGGGGAAAATTTTTCTGGCTAAGGGGGGGCATTTTTTCGGCTAAGGGGGGGAGTAACCCGGTAAAGGGGGCTAATAAACCCGGGTTTAAAAAGGGGATTTTACTGGTTTTAAAGGGGGGGTATTACTGGGGTAAAAAGGGGCAGTAAACCCCAGTACAGGGGGGGGGATAATTTTTTGGTTTAAAGGGGGGAATTTTCTTTGGGGAAGGGGGCATATTTTCGGGGTTAAAGGGGGGAATTTTATGTGGCTAAGGGGGGGATATTACCTGGTTTTGGGGGATAAAAAAAAATTTTTTTAGGGAAAGGGGCATATAAATTTGGTAAGGGGGCCCTTTTAATGGCCCTTTTGGGGGGATATTTCTGGGGTGCGGGGGCTTTTTTTTGGCAGTGGGGGCTTTACTTGGGCTACGGGGGGATATCCTTTTGGTAAGGGGGGCATTTTTCATGGTAAGGGGGATAATTCTGGCATAAGGGGGGCTATTATTTGGGTAAAGGGGCTTTTATTGGTAAGAAAGGGGACTTTTTCTGGTAAGGGGGCAATAACTGGGTAAAGGGGGGGGTATTACCTGGGGCCCCAAAGGGGGCATATTACTTTGGGTTTTAAAGGGGGAATTAATACCCAATAAGGGGGCATATTTCCCGGCAAGGGGGGGATATTACTGGCTAAAGGGGGCAGTAACCGGGTTTAAGGGGGAATTTAAACCCCATTCAAGGGGGAAAATTATTACTGGCTTTAAAAGGGGGATATTACTGGGGTTTCAGGGGGCCCGTAAACCCCGGCTAAAAGGGGGCAATTACTGCCCCAAAGGGGGGCTGTAACCCGCAAAAAGAGGGCTAAATTTCCCTGGGTACAGAGGGCTAGTTAAACCGGGCTAGAGGGGGGGGAACTACTTGGGGTTAAAAGGGGGTACAACCTGGCCTTTCAGTGGGCTACTAACCCGGGGTATAGGGGGGCAAAATTTACCTCAAAAGGGGGGGTTTTTTTACCATTTGGGGCAATAAAAGATGGGGGGTTTTGTTAGAGATGGAAAATTTTGAGAATTTCTTATTTAAAATTTTTGGAGTCTAAGATGTTTTTTTGTTTTTTAAATTTTACAGGGAAAAAGTTGTGGACGGTTAGAAGACATCATGGCATCTGGGCCGGATGGAGAAGAAGAAGGGAAATAGAAAAAACTCTTCAGAGACGTCTCCTGTGAGTCACTAAATGAAAACTGCAGTGTAATTATTTTATATTTGTCCTGAGCCTACATACATAGTATCTACCACTATATGGTCACTGTATGGCGGTGGTATATGTATAACTGATAAAATATTTTGGTGGTCACGTTTGGTCAGGTTCTGGGAGTATTATTTGATCCTTAAGTAGTAATAGTTTTGGGTCTTGGTTTTGTAGGAGTTTTTTTTAGTAACAATGAGTTGTCTAATGAGTGGTATATTTACTCCATGTACAGGTGTATTATTTGTTGACTTATTTGTTAGGTATTACACTGTCATATGTTGGTGAGAGGTTTTGAAAATGCTAATTTGTAAGCTCTGATTTTCATTGTACAGTGACTGCTGAGGGGATGGACGGGATCTATGTGGAATGTGCAGAAAATTAGTGGCAGGAACAGAAGTTTTTTTCTGTAAAAAATACTCCGCAGTTCACAATGAGACGCAAAAAAATTCCGTGTGAACCCAGCCCTACTCAGAAAAACTTAAGGGCCCGAGCCCCAGATGTTTTCGGACCATAGCCCCTGGGGACAAGGACGTAATATTATCAATGTTTAAAGCATTGGTGCAGCCTCACTTGGCCTCAGTTCTGGGCTCCAGTTTATAGAAAAGATTTAAATGGAGTTTAGAAGCGAGTGCAAAAACGAGCAACCAAACTTATAAGAGGAATGAAGCATCTTAGTTATGAGGAGAGGTTAAAGAATTCAACTTATTCAGTCTTGAGAAAAGACGGCTCCGGGGAGACATGATTAATTTATATAAATGTCTAAATGGTCCCTACAAAAAGTATGGGGAAAAACAATTTCATGTAAAGCCCCCTCAAAAGACCAAGGGACATTCCCTTTGGCTGTAGAAAAAAGGATTCAATTCCAGAGGAGAAAAGCCTTCTTCACTGTGAGAACTGTAAATCTGTGGAATAGCCTGCCTGAGGAGCTGGTCACCAGCAAGAACAGTTGCGAATTTCAAGAAAGATTTGGATATCTAACTGAAACTAAAAATATTAATACATATGTAGCCATATAAAATTCTAGATCCAATCTGTTGGCAACTCTGGGATCAGAAATGAAATCTTCCTTAGAGCAGATTGGTTCTTGCCTTATGGGTTTCAAAGCATTTATCAGTAGGGAAAAATAGGCTTTTAACCCCTTAACGCCGGAGCCAGTTTTGGCCTCTCTGACAGAGCCCCATTTTTTAAATCAGTCATGTGTTACTTTATGTGAGAATAACTTTTTGACACTTTAACTATCCATTGATTCAGAGATTGTTTTCTCATGACACATTGTGCTTTAAGATAGTAAGAAATTTTGGTCCAAAAAATGCTTGTTTATTTGTTTAAAAAATATAAAAAAAATTGTGCAAATTTTGAAAAATTTACCATTTTAAACTTCAAAAATGTTTGCATGTAAGACAGATAGTTATTCCACTCCAAAAAAGTTTATAACTAGCATCTACCATATGCCTGCTGTAGTTTGGCATCATTTTTTTTTAAAATGTCCTTTTTTTTTTACGACATTGGGGGGCTTAAAAGGAAAATTTGCAATATACATTTTTAGGGACCAGTCCAGTTCTAACGTGACTTTGATTGACCTGTATGTTAGATACCCCCATAAATGACCTCATCAAAGAAACTACACCCCTTAAATAAGTATTCAAAACAGCATTTTAGGAAGTTTATTAAACCCAATTAGGTGTTTCACAGGAATTAAAAGCAAAAGTGGAAAGTGAAAATTTCAAAATGTCACTTTTTTTGCAGATTTAATTTTTATAAAATATTCACAAGAATACAGAAAATGTGATAAAGGGATATAAAAACTTAATATTGATTTCCCAGATCTGTCGTTTTCAGGATATCACAATATGTGGCCCCTTTAGTGCATTATTTGGCTCAACCAAAAGCCCAGGAAAAGAAGGAGCACCTACTGGACTCTGGGGTCTCATTTTCTTTACGATTTTATTTAGCGGCCATTTCAGTTTTGCGGACACCCTAGGGTGCTAAAACTTAATAAACTCCCCTAAAAATACCCCATATTGGAAACTATACCCCTTAAAGAATATATCCAGGGGTGTAGTGAGCATATCGACCCCACAGGTGTGTCACAAATTTTTTTAGCGTTAGGCTGTGAAAATGGAAGAAATTTTTTTTTTCCAATAATCTGCAATTTTAGCTGAAAATTTTTTTTTTCAAGGCATCCTGGTAAAAAAGCACCCAAAACCTTGTTACGCATTTTCTTTCAAGTTCGGAAATACCCTACATGTGGGTATAAACTGCTGTTTGGGCGCATGGCAGGGCGTACATGGGAGGGAGCGCTATTTTGCTTTTGTAACACAGATTTCGGTGGGGTCATGTCGCATTTGCAAAGCCCCCAAAGTACCAGAAAAGGTGAAAACTTCCATAAGTCGCCCCATTTTGCATTCAACACCCCTCATGGATCTCATCTAGGGGTGTACTGTGCATTTTAGGTGTACAGGTGGTCCATAGTATTTTTAAGCATTGGGCCATGAAAATGAGGGGAAAACGCAATTCCGCCATTGTTTTTTGGGCTTCAATTTTACAGCGTTCACCGTGCAGTGTAAATGACATGATAACTTTACTATGGGGGTCGGTACAATTGCAATGATATAGATTTTCTATAGTTTTTTATGTTTTATTACTTTTACACAATAGAAATAGGTCTATAAAAAATTGCGTTTTTATGTTCTCCTGTTCTGATAGCCATAACTTTTTCAGTTTTCTTTATTCGGAGCTGATTATGGGCTTGTTTTTTGTGAGATGAGTTGACGTTTTTATTAGTACCATTATGAGGGGCATATGCCACTTTGATCACTTTTTATTAAGGTTTATTTGGGGGCATTTTGAAAAAAAATACAGCATTCCCGTAGTGTTTTTTATTTTTATTTTTTCAGGGTTTTGGTGCAGTATAAAATGCTTACTAATATTACTCAGAGATCGTAGATTACGCGATAACCCATTTATATTTTTTTAGTTTTACTGCTTTTAACAATAAAAAAACTTTTTCAAAAAAGGGGGAAAAACCGTTTTGCTGCTGTCTGGAACCATAACTTTTTTATTTTTGGTAGAAATTGTTAGGGGTTGTTTTTGCGGGATGATTGCGTTTTTATTGGTATCATTTTTGGGGGACAATGACTTTTTGATCAGTTTTAAATCCGTTTTTGGAAGGCAGGTGAAGAAATACTGCAATCCTGGTAGTGTTTTTTATTTTTTATTTTTTACAGCGGTTAGCGTGCAGTATAACTGACATACTAATATTACTCAGCAGATCGATACGATTATATATTAATCGATACCCGATTTATATATTTTTTATGTTTTACTGCTTTTACACAATAAAAACACTTTTATTCAAAAAGGAAAACACGTTTTGCATCGCCATAGTCTGAGAGCCATAACTTTTTTATTTTTCTGTGTACGAAGTTGTGTAGGGGCTTGTTTTTTGCGGGATGAGATGCCGTTTTTATTGGTATCATTTTTGGGGGGACAAGACTTTTTGATCAGTCTTAAATCCGTTTTTTTGGAAGGCAGGGTGAAGAAAATACTGCAATCCTAGTGGTGTTTTTTATTTTTTTATTTTTAAAGCCCCACCGTCAGTACCAGACCATTAGCTTTACTCTCGGGGTGATAATTACGGCGATACCCTATATATAGTTTTTTTTTTATTTTGAAGCACTTTTTTCCACTGGGGAAAAGCAATCGTTTTAATTCCTCTGTATTCTCTAAGCTCTCCTATCGGCCAAACAGCCCAAAATATTTTAGTGCCCGTTTGTCTTCTAGGAGTTTGGTCCTTACATAGGACAGCATACTTAGCTGATAAATTAAATAAAAAGGGGTAGCCAAAACATGATATTTTCTTCGGGGTTTTTGGATAATTTTTAATGGGGGATTCCAGCGGGTTTACAGTTAGAAAACCAGCCCCATTCATTTCTGTGGGGTTTTGGACACTGATCTGTGTCCAAAACATTCTACAAAAGTTTTTGAAGCATTATACTAGGTTTTTAGACATTCTATTTCACCTTAATAGTAAATTTTCCACGTGGAATTAGACGGAAAATGAACATGTTCTAAGATTTTTTTTTAAAAACACCAGCAAAATATTAGCTTGTCGTCATGATGCAGAATCTTGCTGCCCGTCGACCACAGCTGCACCTTAGTCTGTTGTCACTCCACCTGCTTTGATTCCTGCTCCACACACTGCATTTGTCCCTTCCACTACGCTATAACAGTAATCAAAAGACGTGCAGGGGCTTTCTCAGCCAGTGCTCCATCCATATGGAAATTATGTTTCACAAATTTCCTACGAAGTGTGCCAAGCAGCTTTTGTAGTCAGTCTCCTATCTGGTGAAGTCTTGGCCTTTGGGATCGGGGGAACCCCGTGACAGTGAACATACAGGCGTTTCTGAACGTGTTCCACAATATCTTTAAGAACCGGACTCATTTCTGCTGCAGCAGCTCTGTTTTCTCCGTCTCAACCTTCGGGGGTAGTATTCGGTTCAATTCCCCAAAAAGCCTCAGGCTTGAAGGACAACAAGGCCTGTGTAGTCCCTTTGGCTTCGTGGGAGGGGAACCAAGTTTGAATACTACCTCCCATCCCAAACCCTGCCAGTCTCGATCAACCTTGCGAGAGACTTCGCCCAAGCTACTGCCTTCATTGACTCAGACCTGCGGAACTTATACGTTCCCCATCCAAATTTAAATTAGGGTAGTCTGCCTTGAAAGGCCCTTATTTATCTTCTCTGTTATGGGGAATGCCTGAAAAACGCTATTCAATTCTGCACCGTACCCCTGATGCTTCAAGTAGGGGCTTTACATAAGGAAAAAATAATGTTTCATAGTGCCATATTTTCATCTAAATTTCTGCTTGGTCGCCCTTTGGCTTTAGTGTCAAGCGCCTGTACTTAACTTGAAAATGGGTGAAGTCGCATCCTGGGGTCCTGACTGTCACTTCCATTGTCTTACAGCACCTCGTCCAGTACATCCAACTTCTCCACTGATGTCTTCCAAGCCATTGGCAGGTCTGCCTTATGTAAAAAGGGCCCCTTGCTGATGTCTTCCCCAAAAAGAGGCCCGAATTTTCCCACCAAAACACCCACGACTCCCTTCAGCCCTGCTACGGGTTTATTGCTCCCCAGGGCAGGGTCTACCCTCTATCCATTTCGGAGACTCAGGCCATGTCGGCATACATTCAGGAGAACCTCTGGAAGAGCTTCATCCGTAAATCCTCTTCTCCCACCAGGGAGGGCTTCTTCTTCGAGGAGAACAAAGACAGGTCACTACATCCTTTTATCGACTGTTGTGCCCTTAAAGGAGTTTTTCTCTTACAATTTTCAGCCTACTTCAAAGTGTCTGGGAGCAAAGGATTTTTGAATTTTAGGGGGGTGCTTCTTGTCTGCCTCTTTTCCTCCCCCTCCCCCCTCCCCCCCAGCACACAAAACAGCTCTCCCCTCCGTAATTTTATACAGCAGGGGGAGGGGCAAGGGATTTCTGCCCGGGTTAACCCTGTTGGCCTGTAGGGCGCTAGGCTGCTGGATCACGCACTGTCAACCACCGGGGGACGGAAAGGGTTTTATGAGTGGGGGAGAGTCCCTTTAAACTTGGGATCTAAAAGCAGAGCAGGGGGGATGTAAATGTTCCTATACCCCGCTTAAAACAAATCTCCAATCTCCAGCAACAAAAAACAAACCCAAAAAAAAGAACCCCGGGAGCTGTGAAGGGGTTTAAAATATACTCAGGGGTGTCACTAAAACAGCAGAGCATGAACCGTTTAAATGCCCCCCTGACTGTTCTATTTATAGCCGAGCCCACAGACAATCCTGATTTTTGTAAAAAACACTTCTTGCTGCACATCCACTGACCACAGTACCCACCTCTGCTCTCCCCAATCTGTGTAGAAGCAGGAGGGAGCATAAAACCCCAGGGGGAATCCACACAGACACAGAAGCCAGAGCCCCCTCCCCCTCCACTCAGAAGCATACTGTCTGGAGGGCTCTGGGTTAATGATTCAGAAAAAAGATGAGTCAAGCATGACAACCCCTGAGATAAAGATCAACAGTCGGCGCTTAAAGGGGTTTCAGGACTGATGCACTACTATTACAGGTATAACTCAAAAACAGTAGGGGCATTGTAAGAACAAAAATTTCAAAGGCGCTTGTTTTTTAAAGATCTTTTAAAATAAAACCCAATCATTGTGCAGACAACTCATTTAACAAAGAACCCCCCATCCGGGGAAATGTTTTACCCTCTACGTGGGGCCAAGGTTTTTTACTAAACTTGACTTCAGGGAGCCCGTAAATTTGTCCCCCTAAAAGAGTGGGGATGGGGTGGGGAAAAAACCCATTTAACACACGCTACGGTCACTTTCAATATTTGTCATGCCTTTTTGGGCTGTGAATGCCCGCATTATTCCCGAATTTCGTTAATTTTAAAAATTTAGAGATCTCCCGTAGTTTTGAACAAATTTGGGACCTCAGTAGACCAACATCTTGGTTTTCTCTCCGGATCTTGAAACCCATCGGGCCCATGTTGCAAATTTTTGAGGCGTTGCGAACCCCCCAAACTCTACCAACTTGAGAAGTGTGTCTTTCAGAAAATTTTCTCGCCATTTCTGGGTTACATCGTGTCCGGGGGAAAAAGGTCTTCCCTATGGACTTTGCCAAGTTTCTGCCCTCCTGCATGGGCCCCATCCGTGGGGCTCTGAGCATTCAACCTTCCTGGGCTTTTGTATTATTACCGCCGTTTACCCCCACTTCTCTACCATTTGGGATACTTAAAGTGTCTCTTACTATAAAGAATGGCAACACCAAACTATGACCCCGGGAGGCTAAAGAGCCATTTAAGCACCTGAAATCTGCCTTTTCTTCTGCCTTTTCTACTGTCCATTAAGTTGACTCTGGAGGAATGGCAAATTCTGGAGGGGGGCCCCCCTATCCCAATTTAATAATTTTCATACATCAGAAGAATTTAAAATTAACTCAGTTGTTTAGCGCTTGAAAACCCCGGCAACCCAGATGGGGCCCTTTTTTTGGCCGCTTTAAATTTCCGCTTAATTCCCACTTGCCCGGGGTAAAAAGGAAAGGGGGGTTTCCCTCTCCTGCTTCGAATACGTAGGACTTTATCCTGTGCCCGGGACTTTTCCTTGAATGTTTAGTTTCTGTGGCTCCCACTGACCTCCAACGTGTTCCACCTGGGAGAACCTACATACGTCCAGCCCTACGCACGAAATTGAAATGGAAATTCTTTCCCGTGGCCGGTCACCCTGAAGTCCAGAAGTTTTTGTCTCTCATTTCTTGGTATTATTGGTGGCCAAATCTGTTTCATGACATTAAAGACTTTGTTCTTGCCTGTACTTCTTGTGCCCACAATAAGACCCCACATCTTAAACCAGCTAGTCTCCTCCAACCTTTGCCCATTCCTGAAAGACCCCCGGGAACCCTTGCTAGGACCCTACAGATTTACCACTTTTTTTCTAAAATCGACCATTTTTATAGTTACGGACCACTTCTCCAAGACATCACACTTTGTGCCTCTGCTCAGTCTACCCTTTACCCCTCAACTTGCCCATCACTTCTTCCATCACATCTTCTGTTTATATGGACTTCCATTACACATTGTCTCTGACCAAGGTGTTCAGTTTGTGTCAAGATTCTTGCATGCTCTATGTAACCATTTCCAAATTCAGTTGATTTTTCGTCCACCTATCACCCCCAGACAAATGGGCAGGCTGAGAGAGTAAATCAGGTATTGGGGACCTACCTACACCATTTTGCCTCTGCTTGTCCTAACAACTGGGCTGAGTTCTATTCAAATTTGCTGGAGTCCGAATCCTCTGGGGCCTCCCCCTTCTATATTGTTTATGGGCAACATCCTCACCCACCTCTCCCTCTCTCCACCTCGTCTAATGTCCCTGTGGTGGATGCCCAAATTTAGGATATCAATTCTGTATGGCAGGACACTCGTCAGCCCCTTCTACTGGTTTCATCCCGTACCAAGTCCCAGGCAGACAAGAGTCGAAGACCTCCTCCTACCTTCAACCCCAGAGATAAGGTCTGGCTCTCGGCCAGATATGTCCGACTAAAGATGCCCAGTGTCAAGTTGGGTCCAAGATTTATGAAGTCATCAAGTGTTTCAATCCGGTATTTTACAAGCTCCGTCTGCCTCCTACTCTATGTATCCCGAACTCCTTCCTTGTCTCTCTACTCAAGCCTCTTGTTCTTAATTGCTTATCCTGAAATTCCATGTCGCCATCTCCTGAGGTCAATTCAGATGATGTCTACAAAGTTAAAGAGGTCCTGGCTGAAAGGTTGGTGAGGGGGAAGCGATTCTTTCTTATTGACTAAAAGGGTTCGGGCCTAAAGACCGTTCCTGGGAGCCCAACCTGTCCCCTGACCTCCTCCGTAAGTTCCGTCTGAAGAGGGGAAGACATAAGGGGGGTACTGTCTCCGGGCCGCAGCTGCCCCCGCTTTGCTCCAGTCAGCTCTATACTTACCCGGCCACACTCCTGCTTCCCTGAACTGCCCTGCCTAGTGCCGGCTTACCCATTTCCTAGGGTTCGCGCGCGGCAGTTCTGCAAGATTTAAAGGGACAGCGCACAGGTAATTGGTTATATTTTGTTGACTCCTCCTACACTCTCTACCAGAGTATTGGTGTCTTTTGGTGTGTTTTGGAGAGAGTGTTGGAGAGAGTTTAGCCTTATTTGTGTACCGGACCTTCCTGCTATCGTTTCCTGACCAGAGTTGCCTGCCGCCCGCTCTGACCTTATTGCCTGTCCCCATCTACGCCCTGCCTACCAATTCTGTACCACGCTGCTCCCCGGCTGCTATCGCAAGAAAGTCATTTGAGGGAAAACGACCTGGTGTTCCCTGCCGCAGCAAGTCCAACCCGCTTTGTGGCGGGATCTGGTGAATACCGGGAGCTACTTAGACTCCGCTCCTTGGCGTGGCTTATACCATAACTTGTGGTGGTCCAGAGAATCCACCTACATCCGTGACTTCAATGGGGATGATATCACTTTCAGTTTAAGAATCTGAGTAGATTTCAACTTAAAATACTCGTCCTATGGACATAGCCTAAGATAACATAACTAACCAAAAACAGTCAGTATTTATTAGATATGACAAGTAGTTGAGAAAAGTAAGCAAGTTTTTAAATTGTGTTTATTGTGTTATTTTTCTGTAAAGTTTTATTGTTATCGGGAGCAGGTCTCAAAGCTGCAGTTTGGGCTGTCAGTGTTTTTTTTTATGTTTATTTTATTGGTTATTTATTTCACATATTGGGCCCCCATAAGGTCAGAAAATGACTTTTAGGGGTATTTTTACTCTATTTTTTATGATTTCTCCTGTAACTGGGGCTGATATATTACCAGTTACAGGGCAAATATTACACCCTAAACTCACTACGGAACTGATCTGGGTATAATAAGACCCAGTAGCATGTGTAGCTACTGACCGCCGAAAAAGAAATCAGGAGGCTTCCTACTTATCTGTATATACAATGCTTGTTGAGTACTTTATATGAAATGATAGGGAACGCAGGGGCAATAATAAACCATCTCTGCCTGGCCATTTTAAAGTAGTTGTGCAGGGCTAGATGTTGATCGCTCAGATGTTCAAATGAGCAGTTGGCAGCTGGTTAATGAAGCTGGTACTTGATTGGTTGATGTTTGGTTGGTATAACTGCTGGTAAGATCCAAGACAGTGGGCTTCCAGTGACAGTTATATAGCTTTTGATGAACCAATAGAAGTACTGACATATGAAAGATGGCATCTAAACAATTGTGGCATTAAAATTGTGTCTTTGTGTGCTTTGAATTTTCAATGTTTAAATTAATAATTTCCATCGCACACATAACTCCAGAATGATGATGTTGCTTAAAACCCTGCAAGCATGTCCTGTAGCTGTATGTAACACTATGTATGTGTACAACAGTTACTAATGCATTGTATTTCCAGTTGTGGAAGTCCCACCTTATAAATTCTACAGTTTGGAAGTGAGATCTAGGACTTTACAGTTCTGAATTTATAATTGCCTGACCTAAATAAGCTAGCCTTGTAGTTGTTTGAAAGGGTTTGGCAGAAAAATGGTTAATCATTCTCGCCCACTATTTCTCTCCACAGCAGTCTGATGGGGATGAAGGATGCACATCTGTACATCTATGCATCATTAGCTTCTTATCAAATTTTAAGCCTCACTTGATGCTTGTCTCCCTACAGGGAGTGCAGAAGACATGGAGAAATTCATCAGAGGATACAAGACAGCATGTGTATGTCTCAACAAAAGTGGCACACATCTCAGCCGAATGATTCTCACACACACAGATGAAGGTTCAGGGATTGTTGATGGATGAAAGTCTGCACAAACAACAGAAAGATCCCGACTTCAGATCTTAAAGAAGAGCTGACATCAAATGCTGAGGTTTTAGTCAGGTATGGATGATGTTGACTTACGATTCCTAAACCAAGGGGGAAAATTTGAGTGCCCCGGGTTATAGAGTTAAAGGCCCAAAAATTTTATTACAGAGGAAACATCAAATATTTTTAAAAATTTCCCTTTAGTGTTGGGGGATTGCTTGGTTATCTCGGGGAAAATCAAAGGGGAAAATTTTTAAAGGGCATGTTTTGAGTTTTTACCTTAAAAAGTTATGGGAGAGAAACCCAACACCTTAATTATTACACCCAAAAAGTGGAGAAAAGTGAAATTTAACATCAACAACAGTCAAATGGTATTTGCTACATTTTGGGAAAAACCACACTTAGGTTATAAAAGTCAAAAAAAAAAGTCACAGCCCATTCATTTCCCCCCCTGTTTTACCACGCAGGGCCCCTTTAAACCTGCTTCACCCAAAAATTTAAAAAAAGTGCCAAAAGGGCAGTATGTTTTGAAAAAATCATGTTACTTGAACGGGAAAAATTTGAATATCCCTTTTTGGGAACGCAGCATGAGCCCCAAACCTGCATGCCCCCCAGTTTTTAAAAAGGGTGCCGAAAAAAAGAGTTTTTTCAAAAACCTTTTTTATTTGAACTGGACACAAACTAAAACTGCCCCTGTACCGCGGAATGATTTTTTA
Source organism: Phyllomedusa bahiana (assembly GCA_025379985.1). Classification (NCBI taxonomy): domain Eukaryota; kingdom Metazoa; phylum Chordata; class Amphibia; order Anura; family Hylidae; genus Phyllomedusa; species Phyllomedusa bahiana. Next base: position 29,883 of record JAODAL010031774.1, read on the forward strand.
AACCTTTTTTGCCCCACATTTTAAAAAATGGCCAAAAAAAGGGAGCTTTAAACCCCATTTTTTTTAAAAAGGGAAACATATATGTCCCTGTCCGGGGCCACAGTTTGGAAAAATTAAATCCGGGTCTGACCCCAGATTACAAATTTGGGGGGAAAAAGGGAGTCTTTCAACCCACCTTTTTTTTTAGTTGAACTGGACATTGACTAGAACGGGCCTGGGCCCAGATGCCCCGGGGCCCCCGGAGTTACAGTGGGTGCGGTGGGGCCCCAGGCGGGCGTCCGTCATTTTTAAAACACGCGGGGTTAAAAATCCCCCTGATGACGCAGGCAACAAAAAACTGTGTGCTGAGCAGGTGGGGGAAGGGGAAGGGTAGAAATCCACCCTTCCCTAAAGAAACCCCGTAAAGAAAAAGGGGTTAGCGCTTGCCCCCCCTTTTGGGAGTGGGCCCAATTGAGTTCATTTGGGAAAAAGGGTGGTTAACGCTCCTTTTTACACCCAGGTCCCCCTTTTGCTTGGCTTCTTTTTTCTTTTTTCTAAACCCGGGTGGAGGAAATTGCTCTGTATTTTGTTCTCTGTCCTGCCCCATACTCCAGGGCCCTCTAAATTTAAACCCTACATCTGGTCAAGTTTTCCTGTACCCCCTTTTTCAATTCGGGGGAAAATTTTTTTTACCAGTTTTTGTCATGAAAGGGTTTTTTAAATATTTTAAATTCTAGAAAAACTTTTTTTAAAATAGGAGGGGAATCCCCCCATGTCTTTTTTTCTCTTTTTTTCATTGTTTTAAATGGGTTTTTTCTAAATACGGGGGTTTGTAGCTATGTTAAAGATCTTCCCAAAAAAGCTTTTTGCTTTTATGTGTCCATTAACAGTTTTCCTACCTTTTTCCTTTTTCTGACAGCCCCCATCCCCTTGAGCCACTTTTTAAAAATTGTGAAAGAACAAAGTCTTTTAGAAAAAAAATTTTTTTTGGGAATAGGACCGGGAGTATAGCAGCATGTCACAGAAAAATTTCCTCCAAAAATTCAAAGCTGACCCTTGAGCCACTTTGGAAAAATTTTGTGAGAAAAAATTGTCTGTTAGAAAAAAATTTTTTTTGGAATAGGACTTTTGTATAGTCCCCATGTACACCCAAAATGCCCCAAAAATTAAAAGGCTTAAACCCTTAAAGCCACTTGGACAATTGTGAAAAAACAAAGGGTCTGTTAAAAAACAACTTTTTTTAAAATTTGGCCCTGTAGTTTAGTGCATTCCAGCAAAACCCCCCCAAAAATTCAAGCTTTCCCCCTTTTGACCCATTTGGGGAAAATTTGTGAAGAACAAATGTCTGTTAAAAAACAACATTTTTTAGAATGGACTGTAGTATAGCTGATGTAAGCAAATCCCCAAAAAAATTTAAAAAAACATGACCCATGAGCCTTTTGCCAAATTGTGAGAAAAAATGTCTGTTAGAAAACAACATTTTTTAGAATGGCCCTGTAGTATTGCGGCATTTCAAAGAAAAATCCCCCCAAAAATTAAAAGGCATGCCCCCTTGAGCCATTTTGGTCAATTGTGAAGAACAAATGTTGTTAGTAAAATTTTTTTTTAAAAATAGGCCCTTTGTAGTTTTTGTTTGCTTTTCAAGCGGGCGGGCCCCAAAAAAATTAAAAAAAATTTGATTCTCAGCCACTTTTAAAAAATTGTGAGGGGGGAAATTTGCATTGGGAAAGCCCCATTTCTGTTCCAAAGGGCCATTTTTTTTTGCTGTACCCTAAAGGGTTTACAGGCCCCCAAAAAAAATTATAAATATGACTTTTCACCCCATGTTAAAATTTGGGGTGGGGAAAAATGCCACTTAAGAACCCCCCATTTTTTTCCCAAAAAGGAAACCATGTTAGGGGCTGATATCCCCACAGTTTACATGACCCCAATTTTTAATAAATAGGGGATTTTCTCACCAAATTTTTTAAAAATTGTGGGGGAGAAAATTGCCACTTAGAACCCAAATTTTTCTTTTCCAAGGACCATAATTTTGCTGTATTTTACAGCAAATGCCCCTTCAAAACCATTGACAATGGGGAAAACTTTTTAAAGGTTTAAAGTGGGGTAAATGGAAAAAGGGTTTGTTGTCATAAAAACTTGCGTCTTTTACAGTCTCCTAACAGCAAAAGAGAATAAAATGGAAAGAAAATAAAAATTGCGTAAAAAATTGATCTTTTTTAAAAAAAAATTTTTCCCGAGGACCATTTCTGTTTAAAAAGGAATTTGAAGTGGGCCCGGCAAAAATGGGTTGACCTCGGAAATTGGGGGCACAACTCCAGAGCCCAAACCTGATTTTTTCCTTGATTAAAATTCAAAGACCCACTTTAATTTTGGGGAAAAAGGCCGGATGCGTTTGCCCTGTAATGACCCCCTAAAAGCTGTGCTAAAGGGTTTCCGCCCCCGATTTTGACGCTGGCTGGGGGCAGGAAAAAACCTTATGGCGTGACAAACCCAGCTGGGGGCCTTCGCCAAATTTTGGAAAACACAAAAAGTCTATTGGGTGGGAAACCCACATGCAAAAAACTTCGGTGTTGGCGCAGATAGTCGTCCCACCATGATTTAAGTGATCTCTGTGTTTGGGGGTGTGTCCCCTGATTGCATGCGTTGGTGAGGTGGTAAACAAAGATTCCCAAGGGGTCCCCCATTAGGTTCCGACCTTGCCGCTGCTCCCGCTACCCCAAAATTTGGGCCACTTACGGGCTGTCAGTCGCTGATGTTGTTCCCCCCCGTAAAATTTTGGGGAATTTTGAAGAGACGCAACAGATGTCCCCAATTGTTCAATCGAAATTTTTCTCCTTTTTCCTGCATTTTACTTCTTTTTTTGGGGGGGTTTGGAAAGGAAAAGTGCTGGTTTTTTTTTGGAAACGGGGACCCAGGGGGGTGGCCACCCAGTAACTGTTGTTCATTTTGAGGGCCCTTTAATGCGAGGATCATTTTGGGGAGGAAAGGGAGCACCCCAAGCCTCATGTGAGAGAGGGACCCTTTGATTTCCCAAGCCTCTGGGTCGAGGGGCATAGCAAACTGATTTCCTCATTTTTCCTTTTCCTCCGCCTAAATTTTCGCCCCCCTTTTTAAAAGGCGGGGAGTGGGGAAACATCGGGGGTCTAGGAATACCTCCTCCTCCTCCTCCTCCCTGGCCCCCGGCACAGCTTAAAACCAGCCCTGATTTGGGCCTGAGTTGATGCCCCCTGAGAGCTGATGCGCCCCCTTGCATAGTTTCTGGACCCCAAAACCACTGCCTAATGAAGCCCCAATTGAAATTGAAAAAAACGGGTGGGCCTTTGGATTTGACGGAGAAAAAGGGCCCCGTGTCCCCCTTTTCTTTTGTCCTTTCTCCTCCCCCGTCGCTGGGGGCCTTTTTTTCCCAGAGGTCCAACGATGTTCCAGAACTAAGATCACCACAATGCTCATGCGGGAAAAGGGCATTGTCCGAAACAAACCCATTTTGGGGCTTCTTAAAAAACGGGGAAAGGGTTTGGGTGCAGGGTTCTTTCCCCATCTCCACTCTCGGTTTGGTTTTTAAACCCCGAGGTCCGCACCGCTGGGTTGTCAGGCCATGTGTCACTTTGTACTGCTTTAAAGGCATTGGCTTGCTGGGGCCCCAAACGCTTTTTAGCATGTGGAGGGGGGGAATTTTCCGGGGTTGTTGCCAGTCAAAAAATGAGCGGGGTTTACGGGGGGGCCGGGGCTGACGCTGCAAAAGGGAGCCAGGCGGGGAAAGAAGCAGGGTGCGAACGGCGAAGTGCGAAAAAAAGCCTCGAGCCTTTTTTCGCAGGCGTCCGACCCCGGGGAGCTCTTTAGAAATTTCTGGAAGACAAAGGGTTTATGACATGTGCCAAAGGGAAGGGAATGTGGGTCCAGGCCCACCCATCTTTGGGCGGGGCCCGCAGATTTCGCCCGTTATCGCACACCCCTTGCTGGCACAAGGTTCTTTTACCCGCCGCGCCGGTTCGTTGCGGAGAGCCGTCCACAGCTCCTGCCCGTGTGTGGAGGTCTCCAAAGGGAGTTAAAATTTTAAAAAACGGCCTGGGGGTCTCTGGGGACGTGATGCCACCAGAGGGGCCCTTTGGGGGGAAAAAAACCCCCCCCCACCATCCCTGCGGTTTTTAAGGCGGGGCGGCGAGCCGAGAGCCACCGTCACCCCCAGGGGCCCTCCACCCCGTCACCCGTGAGCTGTCACAAAAGATTTTAGCGGCCCTTTGGGCCCTGCTTTTTGGGCCCTGTGTCGGTGGGGAGATGGGGGCTTTTCCGGGGCACAGATGCAGACAACCGCTTGAAAAATTTTTTTGACCGTGGCTGGCCAGGGCAAAGGGGGGCTTTTCTGGCAAAGAAATGCCCGCTCGGGGATTGGGGATTGGGGGCAGGGGAGGGCCATGACGTGGCGGAACCCATCTGTTCCCCAGACGGGAAAAAGGGGGCATTTCCAAGGCCAAAAGCCCGGCAATGCCGAATTTTAGGTATTTACTTTTGGGGTGGTTTGGGTTAAAGTGTTTCTTCTGCTCCCCAAAACCCGGAAAACGAAGGCTGGTGCTTGACTGGCCGCCGTACGGGTGAAAAGGGCGTCAAAAATGGCGGGAAAGGGGAAGGGGGAAAGGGTGGGGGCTTTTGGGGGTTCTGGTGGTAATCGGGGGGGACGGTGGAGGCTGAAGCGGAGGTGGGTCCCTGACATGACTCTGGAGAATGGGGGAGTGGGGGAACGCTTTGGGGTGGGGGGAGGAGGAGGCGGGGACAAGGGGGGGGGGGGGTGTGATTTGTGGGTTTGGGGGCCCCGGGGTCGGTCTGGCCTTTTTTTTGGGCCCAAATGTTCCCTCCTTTTTAAAATCATTTCATTCGTGCATGTGACTTGACATGTTGGTGGTGGTTAACCCCCTTAAGGTTCTTGCCCCTACTATGCGTTTACGGCAAAGGCCCCGGATTTTGACTTTTCTGGGGTTAATCAGAGGCTTGCTCAAAAAAGGCCCCGGCTTTAGAGGTCCGGGGCCTTTTTGACGGCGTTTTAAAGGGGAGGGGTGGTTTTTGGGCCCTGGTGGCGGAATTTATATCAGCGGACTTCTGCGAAACCCCCCTCTCCCTTTTTGTGGCGGGCCCCTATTGAACTACCCCACCCTTTTCCTCCCCCGTCCCCTGATGAAAACGCTCGCAAGCAAATTTCCCGGGAAAAAAACCCGGATTGGGGTCCGCAATGGGCGTTTTATCTCATTAAACATCAAAACGGTGACTTGGTTGTCCTGACTTTCTCATCCGAAAGCTGCGGGCTTTCAAGCAAGGGGCACGCAAAGGGGGTTTCCCAAACCCCCCCGGGATTTTTTGCCCATTGACCCGGGTTTTTCCCCTCCTCTGATGGCATCAGAAATGGGGTCAGAGCAGATAAATAAACCTCTTGATCTTTTAAAATGCCCTTCTGACCCCAAACCCCATTTTGTCATCAAAGGTCTTCAGCAATGGATTTTCCACAGTGGTGGGTAACGAATTTACATTTTGGGGTGCTTAAAGTTGGAGGATGCTGATGTTTCTGATGACGACATTTTTTGGCCCCTGACTGCGGGGGGACGAGGGGGGTAAGGACTGCTAGGATTTAGGTTTTCATTAACCATGAAAGGGCAGATTGGCGACGATGTTTGTTTTCCCTTTGATTCCAGGGCCCTGACCCCGGATGACAAAGGGCCCGACCCGGGCCCGGGAACTGGGCGTCCGCTTGGGATCGTGGGTTTTCGGGCCCGCACTGGAAGGAGCACCTTCTCTTCGTACTCTTTCCTTTCCCCGTGCTACCCCCTCCTTTTCTCGGTTACCCCCTGATTTCGCTCCATGTTCAGGAAAAAATAAAAATTTGAGAAAGGTATTGGGGAAAAGTTTTGGAAAATTCTTTTTTAAAAGACGGGAAATACAGGAAATTTTCAAATCCCTCTAATCAAAACAAAAATTTCTGGATTCAAAATTTAAATGCAAGGGGGGGGTCTATCAACAAATCTTGGGCTGGGCAAAAGTCCAAAAAAAACGTAACTTTATGTTTTGGTATAATAAACGGTTTTTTTTTGCACCTTTCAATTCAAATGTGGTGAATTTTAGAATTTCTGTTTTAAGATTTACGAGTGCTGCGTCAATGAACAAGGGTGGGGGGGGCAAAAGTCAAAAAAAAAGTAAAAGTTATGTTTTTATATAATAAAAAGGGATTTTTTTTTCACCCTTTTAAATTTACCTGTGGTGAATATGAATGGGTTTTTTAAAATTTACCCTTTGATTGGGGGTCAATGAACAAAGCTGGGGGTGCAATAGTCAAAAAACACGTAACTGTTATTTTTTTGATATAATAAAAAGGGTTTTTTTGCCCCTTTCAATTCACCTGTGGTGGTATAGAAATTGCTGTTTTAAGATTTAAGTAGAGCTGCGTCAATGAACTATGCTGGGTGCGCAACAAAAAGTAAAAAAAAACGGAATCTGTTATGTTTGGTATAAATAAACATATTTTTTTGCACAGTCCTTTCATTACACCTGTGGTGATATAGAATTGCTGTTTTAAGATGTACGTAGATGCTACGGTTCAATGAACAATGGTGGTGTGCGCAAAAGTCAAAAACCGTAATTGTTAGTTTTGGTATAATAATCGCAACACAAGGTATTTTTTGCACTTTCACTCACCTGTGGTGAATATAGAATTGCTGTTTTAAGATTTACGTATATGCTGCGTCAATAGAACAATGCTGGGTGCGCCAAAAGTAAAAAAACACGTAACTGTGATGTTTTGTTAACTTATACACTGTATTTTTGCAACAAAAACCTGTGGCTGACTACAGATTGCTGGATTTGTAATTTAACGCCAGGTGGATATATCAACAGTCACAGTGTAATGGGGTAAAATTTAAAATGAACACCTATCTGCATTGTATACTGGATAATAAAAGTGGAGTTTTGCAGCTACACCCCCCCCCCCCCCCCCCCCCCCCCCCCCCCCCCCCCCCCCCCCCCCCCCCACCCCCCCCCCCCCCCCCCCCCCCCCCCCCCCCCCCCCCCCCCCCCCCCCCCCCCCCCCCCCCCCCCCCACCCCCCCCCCCCCACCCCCCCCCCCCCCCCCCCCACCCCCCCCCCCCCCCCCCCCCCCCCCCCCCCCCCCCCCCCCCCCCCCCCCCCCCCCCCCCCCCCCCCCCCCCCCACCACCCAAAAAAAACGAGCCTGCTGTTACTAGAAATGATGTTATCCAATATAAGTTCAGGCTGGCCCAATATCCAGGAAATATTTCAATAGCCAAATGTTAATACTAAAGATATTCCAATAATGTCTACCATAAGTCTTGGTGAAATTTATCCAGTGTTCTTATGATAGAGCTTGTCTGTGTTCGCCCGCGGGGGCCTCCCTTGCTCACCCGGGCCTGTGAATTTATAGCGGTTGATGCTGCTTTTTAATTCTATAGCTAACTATATACAATCTTCAAAACTCTAATCTAACTAAATTGAAGGATTTACAGTTTAGTATGGTTTTTCTGGCAGAATATAGACGATTTCGCTGAGCTGTTGGCCACAGGGCATAGCGCAGGTCTATCCATATTGAGTGCTGAGAGACACTGAGGCTGAAACAGGAGGAAAGCTGTTCTATGGTAAAACGAGGTTTAGGTGATTTTTCCAGCCAATTGCAACCATTACACATCCCAGGTCATGACGTCGCACACACATCTCACCTCTGCTCTATTCTGTAATCTGATTTGCTGGCCGCCAAACCAATATTACAGGTAAGCGCAAAAAAAAGCGCGATCTTAATAGATGATGCTCAGATTTTAACTTAATTCTCGCATGTTCTGGAAATTTCGATCCCATCAAAAACCTTGCCGATTGTCAACTTTGTCGATATAAAAATCGTCAAGACTTATCTTACCATTCATTATATAGCAAATAAAAAACCCAAAATCCAATATACAGTAGGTCATATGTATATATCACTCACCCAACCGTACTGTTAAAAGGGTTAACTGGTATCACAGAGTTGAATAACTTCACCATATCGTGTTCCTTTGGAAATCGGAGGTGGTTGAATTTTTAAAAGTTAAAAAATGGTATAAGATTTTGACAGAAAATCCACAAGAGATTTTCTCTAGCGAATGTAAGAACCTGACACAGGAAGCATTGGCACTTAGATTAATTAGTAAACAAGAATAGCTCTTTTTATTGGCTTAACATCTAACATTGGCAACATTTTACAAAAAGTGCCCACATTCCTTTCACATTTGAATGGTCGCCCAATAGTTTCTGGGATCAAAAGTCTCATCTACCATGCAGGTATTTACATTGACAGAATATTATTTAACTTTACTACCTTAATGCCATCATACATCAGAGATACAACATACTTGCTTTATAGATTGGAAGGAACAATGGTCGCTAAAGATCTACATTATTTGTAGCCTTGACGTTGAAGACTTGTATACATCAATACCACATGACAGAGGACTGTATGCTGTACAATCCATTGTACACTCCAGAAGAGTCCAATATGCACAGCATAACCAATTTATTTTGGACCTTTTGAGTTTTGTTTTGACACACAACTTTCTCTTCGGTGGCCAGTTCTTCCACCAGATCAGGGGCACAGCCATGGGTAATCTCTGTACACCTTCTTATGCAAATTCTGCTCCTGGGTGGTTCGGAGATACATAATTTGCTCTTTTACTGAGGAGACGGAATTCTGAAAGGAACAGATACCATTTGTATTGTGGTTGAAGTTATAATTGACGACATTCTAGTGCTATGGCATGGAAGCTCGGAATGTTTTGTAAACTTTGTTTCGTGGCTTAATACCAACGTGATTGGTTTGTGTTTAACTCATAAAATGAATATGTATTAAAATTTCTTGGTATTTTGATTAAAAGAATGTAGATGGCTCTCTGTGAACCAAAATCCATTGTAAGAAAACCCCAATCAATAGTTTATTACATTGAAGTAATTGTCATCTACGTTCACAACTCAGAGGAATCCCTAAAGGACAATTTCTCAGCATCTGTAGAAACTGTACAGACATAAATACTTTTATGGCACAATTTCAGGACCTGAAAGTCCATTTTGAATGCCATGATTATCAAATTTTGAACAAATATTGGGATCTTCTCTTGTTGGACAGCATCTGAAATCTTGCCAAGTCAACCACTTATAACTTACCATAAGAGAATAAGTTTGGGTGATTGTCTGGTGAAGAGCCAACTCCAACCTAAAGCAACTTGTGAATCATGGTTATCTAGGAAAACATTGGGCTCTTTTAGATGTGGTTCATGTGAATTTTGTAAATGCATGACCACAAATCAAAAATCTTTAAAAATGCAGTAGATGGCAGAGAATACGGAATTCGTGATTTCATCAACTGTAAAAGCGACATCTGGTGACATGCACTTACCCCAAGAAATATGTGGGCAAGAATTTTTGTGAGCTTCAAGACAGGGTGGGCGAACACATCAATGACATTAGATAATGGTAGTTTACCCCCTTGCATTACATATGCATGAGACACATTCCAATGACTTGAATACCTTGACATTTTATGGCATTGAAGTGGTGTGACGAGGAGTCAGGGGAGATGATTGGGATTGTTATAGTCTCCAAAAAGAAACTCAGTGGCTTTATAGACTGCAAAGTATGGCCCCATTGGTACTAATGAATGATTGTCCTATACATGTTTTATTTAGAAACTTTTGAAATTTGAGTAACATTACTCCCTCCCTTTTCGCCCCTATTGTGACTTCCTCTACTAATGATTAGGTTTTGTTTTACCACTTTCATGCTTTAAAGCATTAACTGTTTCTGAGCTGGAAGAGTCCACTGTGAAAGGGGGAGCCAGCACATCTGCACACTGATAAATTCTGGGCTGCTATTTCTGTGCTGGATAATATTACACTAGCAGCAGTGTAATATAGAGGCCTGTAAACCCTGTCATACTAGGTCCTCATTGTGCTGTGCCTGCTGCAGTGTATGTAGTGAGAGACTCAGATTACCCTGTACGAGCAGCTATGCCTTTAGCTCCCCCTGCACAGTTGGTATCTCTCAACAGCATCATTCATGCTACATAAAGAGATCTGTCTAAGAAAGTAGAAGCAAAATCTGCCTCTCTGTAATACTGAGATAAACCATCTAATTTGCTAATGACATTTACTATTTACTATTTACTATTATATTTTGTGTGTTTGTGTGGAGGTGATAGGTGTCCTTTAAGTGCCAAACTATTTGGTTTCTGTTGAATAATGACATTGTTTTTCTGCTCCCATAAGTGTTGGACTGCCTTGTCCCCACTGATTGATGGGACGTTGTCTTGCATTCCAGATTGGAGCACATCACTTCTGAGTCATTCTTTATCTAATGGAATGGAACTAATGGAACGCATGAACTTCAGGCTGGGCTACTTCCAGTGCATGATGAGTAGGTAGTTGTAACTAGTAGAGGCACAGTGAAGTTATGATGTGTGTTCCATACTGGAGCGCACGGGCTTCCGGCCGGGTCACGTCTGTTCCCGGAGGTACAGGCGTCTTGTTGATGCTGAATTTGTTTATATTGTGTGCGTTCCACAGTGGAACACACGCACTTCTGGTTTGGCGGGTGTTTATGTTAGTAATATATGGAGTGTGTTCTTTGTTATGGTTACATTATCATCAATAGGATTATATCAGGATCTATTAATTAATCTGGATGGTGGGCGATTATACACCGCAGATTTTATTATATACTGTACATTGGCAGATTACAAACTGATGTTTACACTAGGCACTTCCGGTCTAGGGATCCTTCCTTATGGGAGGTTCTTTCTATATGGAATACTATTTAAACCAGGTTAATCCTGTTGTAAGGTAGGGTCATAAATCCTCTTTCCAGAGTCATACATTTATGAACTTAATATTTTCTTTATTTATGTTTCTTTTTGCTTTATTTGCCCACTGACAAGATTCAGCAGTGGAAACAAACCTGGGCTATTATTTTGTTAATTTGCTTAAAGTGGTTTTAGAGTTCTCTAGGGTTAATTAGTGGGATTATCTTTAGACATGTAGTCAAAGGTAAATAAGGACTATTACCAAATTTACTGCCTTTCTGATTTAGCTTTGTTTAGGAGATAGAGGAGATTTTATCTACTGCTTGTGTACACAAGCTTCCCTAGGTTACAGACCATCTCACTGCTCTCATTGCTCCAGCTGCCCTGACCATGGTGTTTTCATTCCCTACTTTGCCTTATCAGTGAAACAGAAGCATGTTTATCTTCATTGCTGACAAGCTTTAACCCTTTAGACCTCTGTGGACTTGAGAACTGCAATTTACAAACATTCTGCACTCATGTCACTGCAACAGGCTCAGTTAAGGATAGCAGAGCTGATATGTCAATCACTGCTATAGAAGTAACCACAACCTAACCAGGAAGTGTGTGTTTTAAGCTGGTTGTGAAAAGCAGGCTGTCTGAAAGAGTATGGTGAGAACAACAGTTTAAGAGTACAACAGGTTTACTTAAAAGTGTGGACTGAAGGGAATTACTTTGTTAACTTATGTGCTATATATAAAGCTATAGACTGGATGGATCCCAAAAATAAAAAAGAAATGTACAGCTTAAAACATAGTGACAGAATATAGAATGGGAGACCCTTAAATTAATATCCATTAAGATTATAAAAGTAACAAACGACTCTGTAAGCCATAAATGGATGCTGTTGTTCCTTTGCGGCAGTCATCACAGTGGGATCATAGGTTTATAGTGAGAACCTTTCGTTGTTCACGGACCTAGTGCAGCCAAACACAACACGGCAGAGGTTACCTGCATGCCCCGACAGATGAACAAGCATTTTGAAGTGTCAGAACATCCCTTTAATCACCAATATTGATTAAAAAACATAATTTTTCCATACACCTTTATTACAAACAAGTTTGTCTGATGGCTCAGTTCATTCAAAAAAGACCTTCAGGGGATCATTAACTTCTAATCTAATGTTATTCTAACACAAAAATATTCAACATGGTCCGCTGGGATGGTGTTAGGAATATGTAAAATCCTCAGTAGACATCAATAGTTCTGAGCCAGTATGTGTCTTGACAATTAACTATTGAGTGTCCTATAGGCAATAAACAATAAAGAAGCTTCCACTCTGAGATGAAAAAAAAATATTCTACTAAAAATTAGTTAATATGCATATGAATCAGTATTCTAAGAGTTAATAAATACAGATCTTTTTTCAGTTGTTTAAATCTTCGTATTTAATGCCTCTAACCATGCCTGATGCTTCCAGTGAACACAGAAGGACTGCGAGTCCTTCACGTGGAGGACGGAGCTTCTAAAGGGAGTTTGTAAATGTGTTTTAATTAAGATTCTGCTAAATTTTAACAGGCACCAACTCGAAAAACAAAGCAGCTGAATAATTAACTTTGATGAGAGCAGATGCTGCGCTAATGACAACCTGTTACCGCTCAAGTGCATCGTTATTAGGTTGATTGCAGTTTTAGAGATGTCCAGATCTCTGTAGGAAATGCAGAATTGGGAGTTCATGTTCCTGGAAGACCGGCCCTCATCAGCATTTACCAGTCCCACATTTCATTAGCTGCCTTCCAGCTCTCCCTCTCCACCCAGGACCCAAACATAACTACAGGAGTAGTTAAATGTAAGCACAAATTAAATGGTGTAGGTTTTCCTAAAGATTTGCCACGAACATAAATTTGTTTCAGTATTATGGCTTAAAGTGAGACGGCATCATTCTATACATAAACTGTATTTAAACAAGAAAATTAGTTAATAAAAATGTGTCTTTCGAATTAATCCTGGTTGAGACCACTCCATATAGATAGATAGTGTTAATTGTTGGTAAATTATTATTTCTTTTTATTAACCACTTCCTGACTGGGTTGTTTCCTCCCCTTCCTGACCAGGCTCAGTTTAATTTTTTTAATATATTGCATGGATTTGAACACTATGGGCCACATGTATGAAATGGTTTTGATCTAAAACTCACATTTTTCCCTATCGAAAAAACCTTGGGGGAAAAAAGTGAGTTTTAGACCACAAACGTTTCATACATGTGGCCCTATAAACTAGAGTCGGCCGCGGAATTTCTCAAAAAAAAATATTCAATTCGGTCACTTCGCCGAATTTTCCGACATAATTCGTTTCGGTCCGAATTTTCTTCGGCTCCATATCGAGTTAAAACAAGCTATTTCCAGGCTGCACAGACCCGCAGGGTGCTCGGTTTGAACATTGTGCATGCTTAAATTATTGCAGAGGGAGCTGGTTTGGGACTTCATACAATGTGTGTTTAGTATGACCGCACCTGACAGCCACCGCTCTTAGTATCGGCTTCACTCTAAAATTCCCTGGGCACTAAGAGGGCAATAACACTGACCAAACAATCACGCGGGAAATGGGCCTGATAAAGTCAGCCAGCGAAAGCTGGAAAAAACAAGCTGAGAGCCAGGTGGCAAAATAGTGACTAAGTGTGGAGGTGACGGCGGCAGCCACAGCGCATGAGGTTTCAGACTAGTGGGCCACAATGACTTTTGGAGGTGGCAAACAGGAGGAGGCCTCAGAGTGGCACAAATGGCTGAGTGCGGAGTTCAAGGCGGCTGCAGCATGTAGGACAGGCAGTGGCACAATGACTTTGGAGGTGGCAAAACAGTAGCAGGCAACAGAGTGGCACAATGACACATTGTGGAGTCACGGTAACAGCACATGAGGTCTGCAGTTGGCCAATCTCATTCTGGAGGGTGGCATAAAAACTGGTGTAGGCCACAGGTGGCACAATGACAGAGAGTGGAGGGCACGGGCAGCAGCCAGCATCGAGGTCAGACAGTGGCACCAATGACACAGTGTGGAGGTCACGGCAGACCCACAGCAGCAGCATGAGGTCAGACAGTGCGCACAATTGACATTCTGGAGGTGGGCAAAACAGGGTGTAGGCACTGAGTGGCACAATGGACAGGAGATTTGAGGTGAGCGTCGGCAGGGAGACAGCATAGAGGGTCGAGAGTGGCACAGGTGACACAGTGTGGATTGTCATGGCACCAGAACAGCAGCAGCAGCAGCAGCATGAGGTCATAGAATTGGAATGACAGAGTGTTGAGGGTGGGTGGCCATACCAGTCCCTGGAAAGATGGTGGTAGGCAGATGGGGAAACTGTCAGCAGATGTATGTTCTGGCATCAGGTGGGCGCGGCGGCAATCAGAATTAGTGGGCTAAGGCAGGTAGTTTGAACCCAGGACTGTCGCCTAAGGCATTGGTGTGTGGCCAATCATGGCCGATCCTCGCTCTGGATTCATCTTGACAAAGGTCTCAGTCGTTCCACATTTCCAGTGGACAAGCGGGTTCTCCTTGGGTTAACGATGGCCCCCACCGCACTGAACTCACCGCTCGATGCACACTTATGGCGGGGCAGGTACCTGCTTCTCCACTGCAAACTCGGCAAAGTTGCGGCCAACACATCCAGTTTTGGTGCCCAGTGTTCAGCGGGATCTTCTAACTGGCGGTGGCAGAGTGCTGTCCAAGTAGGCACACCTGTTGTTCAGGGGGACTGCTTCAGGTCCTGCTGCTGCGGTGATGCTGGCGATACCCTCCTCACTTGCGGGTAATGAAGCTTTCATCTAGTGACTCCAGACTTAGGTTTACTGCTGATGTATAGCTGGTTACTGCTCCTACTCCCCACCTTCCCCTGCAGCCGCGGCAGTAGTACGTGTGCCCGAGGACCCCGGTCGACCTGTCAGAGGAGGGGACGGATGCGCACATAGGCAGCGGCCAAACTGGACTACGGAGTATTTTCCCTATAGTATTTAAGTTTGTCCTCCCTCTTCAATAGCTGGGAAAAGGCTTCCATTTTGGACCGGTTGCGAGGGTTCTCAATACGGGTGGAGAGCCAAGAAGTAATCCCTCTGCGGTGCTGACTATTCAGCTGTCCAACTAGCCAGGCAAATTCTGCATGCTGAGGGCCATCTGCACAAGTGACTCCGAGGTGGCTCCATGCCTCTATCTCACGTATACTGCCTGGTGCTTGCGGATCATCTGCCTCATCTTCCTCATCTATCTACCTCCTCCAGCTGCTCCTGCTCCTCCTTCTTGTAACCTGGGTAGAAAATCCATCATTTCACACCAGACAAGGCTTTGCTCCAAACTCCTCCTCCTTCCTTTTCAGTCCCCAGCTGATCTCGTGTGGCCGCGAGATATGTCGCCAATTCTCTCCAGTCCGATGCCCAGACAGATTTTTCAAGCATCTGTTCCAGGACATGAAGCAGTGGATTGACGTTATTTATCCCGTAGTCCTGGCGACTGTCTAATAAACGTGGCCTCCTCGATGGCCTCATACAAACGGCAGGTGTCACGCCGATGAGTTGCCATGGCTGACATTCAAAGTACACAGGGGATTACACTGTCGCCTGGATCATCAAAAATCGTTAATGGCCTTTCTCTGTGCATTACAGTCGGTCCAACATGTTGCAGGGCTGGAACTCCAAGGGTGGAAACATCGCATATCAGCGTGTTTGGGGGAGGCCATTCTGCTGCTGCAACTCGAGGTGGGGCTGAGTGTTCCTGGTTTGTACAAAATGGATAAAGTGCCGATTGCACTGTTTCCTGGCCCTTTCAGAATCGTTCTGAAGATCTGTGGAAAGACTTCAGGACCTTTTCACAAACCAGATGAAAACGTGCGCCTGCAGGGGTTGGCCATCCCTCCTCGGTGCAGCCACGGACACATGTTCCTCCTATTGTTTCGTCCCATGGTTCCGATTTGCATGTTGGCGCGGAGCGAAAGCCACACATCGATTTCTTGCTGCATGTCGGAGGAGCAGTTCCTCCCTGTGTGACTTCATTGGCAGATGGCAAGCCAGGTGTAGAACTGCATGGACACGCTGTGGCCCTACACATGGTGGTATGATGGGAAGCAGTACTTGTGGAGGGAGATGGTGGTGGTGGTGGAGGTGGGGAGAAGGCGGACATTTGGCGCAGGTTTCCACAGTTTGACTACGTGGAGGAGAAAGCGGCGTTCTCTTCCAAGTTGGTTGGTGTGCCTGGGCCGGAGCAACATTCACCCAGTGGACGTTAAGGACATGTACTGGCCCTGACCGTAGTTACTGCTCAGACGTCGCGCTGCGGTGCACCTTGAACAAAAATCCGATAAGGCTCAAGGAGGACTCACTTTCTGTTCTACATAATTTATTGAAGTCCTGGTACTTGCCGTTTTGGAAAAGAAAATTACGGCTTGGAACTCTCCATCTCGGCTCAGCACTTGCCATTAGTTCTCTGAACGGGGCAGGTCACATTTGGAGAATAGGGGAGGAGACTGTCAGTACCAACAACTTGGACAGGAGTACGGTCAGATGCTGGCACCTTAGGATGGTTGGACGCTTTCTGTTGTCTCTTTGCCTCGCCTGACGGACTGCTGGCGCCTATGAGTACTTGAGGAGCAGGAGCATCTGGACGCGGAGATGATGTCAAAGAGAAACAGCCTCCCTTCTCAGAGGTGGTGGAGCCTTGTCTGGCTGCATTGGCATGCGTGCCACTGGCCGCTGCTGCTGTGCGGGCCAGGATGGACCACCAATTTCTGAGCCCGTTCTCCTGGCCAACGGATGGTGTTCGCTGATGTGTTTGACGGCAGGGGCCGTTGGTGCCAATGTTAGCTCCCTCGGCCACGCTGTCACTTTTGCCACTGATTCTACATATACCCTATATATTCGCTCCTCCGGTATTGTCTTAGCAAAGAATACTGTCCACACCGAGCGAGTAGCTGATTTTACCACCAGCGCTCCGCACGGAGTGTCTACTACGGCCCGCTGCTTCGCTGAGCCCCGGTGCCCCGCTACTTTCTTGGGACCTGCGAAGTGGGTTTTCTACCCCTGTGGCCGCTTGGTCCCGAACCCTCTCGCTCTGCTGCTATTCTGCTGACTTCACGGCCACACAAACCCAACTTGCTGGCTGCGCCGCTGCATGTACGCGCAAGCTGACGCCCTCGTCTCCTGACCGATGATTTGAAGCCCTTGCTACACCCGGCTCCCAAAGTGCTTGTCGGGTACATTTCATCTATTGGTTTCATCGTCACTGCTTGCTCTCATCACCGGTCTTGGTATGCGTGTGACCCTCAAACATGACCTCCCATACCACTCTCAACATCTTACTTTGGCCATCTACTTGCAAGAAGCAGGGGTCTATTGGCCACCATTTCTTCGCTGCCAAGTAGCGGCTGACTTGCCCTCCTCAACAATTGTTCATCCTCGCTGTTAATAGTGGCGCTGAGCCAGCCACCTAGTAGATCTCTGGCCTGTGGGACCGAGATGGGTACAGATGCGGGCTGTGGACAGGGAGGGCCGCTGGGACCCGCTTCCCGGGCCATGCCAACTTAGGGTGTGTCTGACGTTCCCCCACAGCCCCTTGGCTGGGGTTGTCAGATTGTCATCTGGAGAAGTGGCATGTCCTAGTCAACCAATCAAGAACCTGGGTTGCTGATACAACACACGGCCGCTAGTGACTAGCCGGCAGTTCTGGCCTCACCTAGTGACCCTGCTGCCCACGTTCCCTTGCTGTGCTGCGACCTGAGCCTGTTCCAGGTATGTTTGTGCCACTGCCACTCGCAGGTGCAGAGCCTGACACCTCTCTGTTCTGACATATGTTTGTTCAAAAATGTACAGAACACTGTTTGATGATGATATCTGTATATGAAATTTTACAACCTGTATTGACTCCAAATGATACCCAGTAAGTAACAAGCTTGGGTAACCCTTGGATATAAATTGCGTCCACAAATGGCCAGGAAATTTACTTGTATGTGCCGTTTAAAAACTTGTGTATTTTACTTGATGTAAAGGCTTAATTAACCTTTCGGATATGAATTATGCTACAGAATTTCTTTCTGTGGCGGGGAAAAAGAAAGTTTATTTTTCTTAGTGCACATGCCGAAAAATTATTAGTTAACCCTGGGATGTAAATTGCGCCTAAGAATTGCTGCCACACAAACTACTTTTGTAGGCGTGTTACAATGGCGTGTCTTTGTCCGCTACACAAGAGATAAAAAATTGTTATTAACCTTTTGCTTGTGAATTTGGCTAAAGTAAATGGTATTTATTTTGGCGGGGTTTATAAG
>JAODAL010031775.1:0-47955 GCA_025379985.1 Phyllomedusa bahiana
ATTCCCAGCCCCAAAACAATAAAATCTAATAAAGGTTTATTACGAAAAGTTTCTGTCGAACAAAGTAATCTTATTAAAAGGGCAGCTGTAACAATGCCACCTATGAGCACCTAAGTGGTATTTGAGGTTGCTGGTGTCTTTTTAATTTTCCCAAAATTAAATGTAGAAATGAAAAGTTTTACATAAACCCCGTGTTTGGCCATCCCCTAACCCCAAATCACAAAGAGGGGCATTTGGGAATGGACTTTAGGAAAAAACACAGAGACAAAGCCGATTTTGTTTTTTTTGCCCCGGGAAAGTTTTTTTCCCAGAGTGGATGGTCCTGATTTGGTTTGGAAATTTGGGTTGTTGTTAAACAGCCCTCCCCACTCCTAAAAAGCCCGCAAAAATCAGCAAAAAAGGTGGCAGATTGAATTTAAATTGGGCCAGAAAAACTGGAAAGTGAGTGGGTTTGGGCCCCTTTTTATTGCCCTGAGGGTTTGGGAAAAAACTTCAAAAATTTTATATAATTTTAGTTCCTAAAAATGAGCATTTTTAAACCAAAAGGGATAAAAAAAGGGAATTGTGCCTTTTCCCAAATGGGAAAAAAATTTTTTTTTGGGAAAAACGATTACCCTTCCATTTTCAGAAAACTTATTAAACCCCCCTTTGTTTTTTTGTTTAGGGAAAAAAATCAAAAGGGTTTTTGGGGCCAAACCCCTTTATCTACCAGAAAACCCCAATCCCCCCATTGAGAACCTGTAAAAAAACCCATTCCCAACCCCCAAAAACTAGTGAGCCCCGGGATTTTTTTTATCCCGAGAATCTATTCAATTTTATCTTTTTAAAATAACAAAATGATATACCTTTTTCTGTTTAAAATTTTTTTGGTGTTTTCTTTTTTTTGTTTATAGATTTTTTTATTTCTGTTTTTTTGTATATGAAATTTTCGGGGTGGCCATCTTTCCCCGAGCTTTCTATTTAAAAAAATTTAGAAAGGTGCTTTTCAGCATCCCATGGACGTACAAAACCCGTGGGGTTTGGAAACAGTCCCATTGACTTTTATAAAGGGGGAGTTTTTTAAAAATGCCCCTGTGACCCGGGAATAAAAACTTTTTGCAGAGAGGAGTGGAGGGGAAGCTGTGAGTAATTTTCCCATTGTGAATGGGGATCAAGTATTATTATTCACATTTGTGTTCCCCTTTCGTGTTTAATTTCCCACCCGGGGTGATAATGAGGAGATTTTGAAAAGTTTTCTTTGCCCGAACATAAATTTTTCCAAACCCTTAGGCCTATTAACCAAAGTGCTGGACTTCAAAATAAAATAAAAAAAAGTAATAGTTACATAGCTAGCAAGGTTTAAAATTTTGGCATTGTCCCTCAAGTTCAAACCAAGGGTGGGGAAAGATGTGACTGGCGGGAGGGGGATAGAGATTTTATATGCTTTATTTCCCTTACAAATGGAGACTTGGAACCCATAAAACAAGAACCAATCTGCTCTTGTTTTAGAAAAATAAAAAATAAAAATCTAAAAATTCTTAAAAATTATGTTTAACATAAAATTACAAGTTAAACAATATGTCATTTTTTATTAAAGGGAATATGTAAAGGAGACTGTGATTTCCCCCTGCTTTTTATTTTAGTAAATTTGGGCTCTCGTGAAATACACTCCCGGCCATTTATTAGGTAACCTGTCCACTGCTCGTTAAAAACTTAATTTTAAAATCGCCAATACATGGCGGCAAATAGTGCATTTGGGCAGTAGACGGGTAAAAAGACAACCCCGCAGTCAAACGAGATGGTAGGGGGGAAGAAGGTGATTTGAGTGCTTGAACGTGGCATGGTTGTTGGTGCCAGAAGGGGGGTTGAGTATTTCAGAAAAATGCGATTCCTGGGTTTTTTCAGAAAACCCATCTCTAGGGTTTACAGAGAATGGTGGGGAAAAGGAAAAAAAACCCAGTGGCGGCGTCCTGTGGGGGGAAATGCTTTTTGATGCCAGAGGTCAAAGGAGAATGGGGGCCAGACTGGTTCGGTGATAGAAAGGCAAAAGTGACTAAATAGCCCCCCCGTTAAACCAAGGGTTAGGCAGAAGAGATCTCTGAACGCGTACGGCGAACTTTGGGGAAATGGGCTACAGCAGAGAAGACCACCCCGGGTGACCCCTTTAGCTAAAAACAGGAAAAACTGAGGCCCCAATTTCCCCAAGCTATCGAAATTGGACAGTAGAAGATTGGAAAAAGTTCCCGGGGTCTGATGAGTCTCGATTTCTGCTGCGCATTGGGTGGTAGGGTCGATTTGGCGTCAACAAATGAAAGCAGGACCCACCCTCCCTTTAAAAAACGGTTCAAGCTGGTGGTGGGGTTTTCATGGTGGGGGGAAAATATTTTCTTGGCATTTTTGGGCCCCTTGGTACCTTTTGGCATCGTTGAAATTCCCAAACCTCCCTGGTTTTTTTGCTGCCCATGTCCATCCCCTTTATGACACAATTACCCAAATCTGTGGCTACGAGCGGGTAAATGCGCCATGTCAAAAAGCGGGAATCATTTAGACTGGTTTCTTGAAATGAGGGAAAGCTTCAGCACCTTGTTGAATCTAGCCCCGAAGAATTGAGGCAGTTTGAAGGCAAAAGGGGGGGCCCAACCCCTTTCTAGCATGGTGTTCCCCAATAAAATGGCCGGGGAGTGTAAAAATTTAGCCTCTTCTCTTAAAATGCTGGGTTGTGCTGTTCCTCTGTTATTCCTTCTAGAATTTGCTAATACTGTCTAATGGGTGTTACCAATTGTGGGTGTGTCCTTGCAGTCTGACATTGTCCAATTAGTGCTGGCAGAGTCAATGTCTGCAGGAACACGTTCCTCTGAAAAAGGGAAAGGGAAAAAACCCCTCTGACAATTCGGTAAACATTTTAGGGGGAAAACAAGGAGCAGAAAAACAAGAGTTATAAAGAAGAGGTGAAAAACGTTATTTTATGGGGAACGGAAGTATTCACTAAAACAGATATGAGAAAGGATATCAATGTCCTAAGGGGAGTCTTAAAAGTGGGTGACAAAAATTAACACAGCCTTGGCAAAATTTATTCTTCAATTAAATATAAGCATAAACTATAAATGGACTTACAAGTTCAATGGATAAGAGATTTGTTACAGTCATCTCAAAGAAGGGCTCACAAATCAATGTGCAACTTGATTTGGAGATGTAAACCTTTTATGCTTATTTTCTTATAGAATTATCTGTGTATGCAGCAAATAACAGATTTATATTGGAAATTATATGAATGTGATTATAATCCAATGAATGTTTTCAAAAAATGAAGTTTGCATAATAATTTGGAAGAACATATGCTATGTTCTTTTCAAAGTAGAAATAAAGCCATTAAATTTAAATTAGTATTTTCCCAAATTGAATAACATCCCCCATTTTTAAGCAATGGTTAAAACACTGCTTTTAAAATGCTTTTTTAAAAGGTTTTTTTTACTGTTGTTCCCCATTTTTTCCCCCCTTAATGCCCAGGGTGTTATTCGAAATTTTTTTTTGCCTGCAAAGGTAGTGTAAAAAATTGTTTTCCGACCCCTAGTGACACCCAAGTCTTAAGGGATTTAAAAGAAAAAAATTGGAAAACACAAATCCGAAAAAATTTTTATCTTTTTAAAATATCTTTGTTTTTTCCTTTTCCCTTTGAACCCCCATAGACACCATAATTGCGGGTTTTATTGGTCACTTCACTTTCCCATAAAACTGAAATTAAAAGCAATCAAAAACATTGCATGAATCTCAAAATGGTAACAATAAAAACAACACTTAAGCCTAAAGAGCAGCCCTCATCTAGATGGAAAATTAAGTCATTGCAAAGCAAATTTTAAAAAAATTCAAAAGCAAAATCAACAACATCAGAGAGAGTTTCCGCCTACATTTCCATCCATCTATACATCTGCAGAATGCTCTTCTTCTTAATGTTTTTGGGCTACCATCACCCCTTGACAAGTTTTCTAACACAAACCCTTAAGATCCCCCCTTCATTAACCTGTCCCCCCCCCCCCCAACCCCCACCCACTCATTTCCAGCCTTAATACTTAGTTTGAAAACATGGGCTTAGGCTTAAATTTTAACCCCTATTGAAAACCCTTTGGGCTAGTGTTCCCCCGATTACGTTGGCCATCGACATCGGTCGTTGGTCAAATAGTCGCCCCTTTTTCATCGACAAGAAAAGTCTTTAGTCGATAGTAGATTTTGACGTTTCCCTTTAAAGGGTCATGGGAGAGCAAAAAAACACCTTCATTTTTTACACCCAAACGGGGCTGGAAAAAGGCTGGAATTAAAACCCCAAAAACAGTCAAATGGTTACGTGCAAACATCTTGGGGAACAAATTAGGTTATAAAAGCCACAAAAAAAAAAAATCACACAAAAATTCACTACCCCTTCCCCTGCCCCAAACACCCTTTGCCCCTTAAACCTGCTTAAACCCAAAAAATTAAAAAAAGTTCCAAAAAGGCGTATATTTAAAAACCATATTGTGCTTAAAAGGGGGCTTTTGAATACCCTGCCCTGGAATGCAGCTTGACCCCCCAAACCTGAAAATGACCCCCAGATTTAAAAAAAGTGCGGGAAAAAAAGGAGTCTTTCACCACCTTTTTTAGTTAAAAACGGGAAAATTTAAACCAATATCTGTCCTGTACTGCAGTTTTGACCATTAAACCGTCTGACCCACAGTTTAAAAAAAAGTGCGGGGAAAAAGGGAGTCTTTCAACCCCTTTTAGTTTCACTAAACATTGACTATACCTGTCCTGGGCCACAGCATGAGCCCCAAACCTCTGCCCCCAAGTTTAAAAAGTGCCGGAAAAAGGGGTCTTTCAAAAAACCATTTTGGATTTAAAATGGACATAGATTTATCCCTGTCCGGGGCCCAAAACAGCTTGCCCCCCAAAACCCTGCATGACCCCGATTAAAAAAGGGGCCGGAAAAAGGAGTCTTTAAACCCAACCATTTTTTTTTCCCTCGGGGAAAATTGACTAACCTGTCCTGGGCCACAGCATGAGCCCCAAACCGCATCCCCCAAGTTTAAAAAAATTCCAGAAAAGGAGTCTTTCAACCACCTTTTTAGTTTACTGGCGTTTTTACTGTCCCTGTCCGGGGTTTAGCGCTTGCCCCCCCTATGAGTCCCGGGCCCAATTGAGCTTCCCCTTGGGAAATATGGGGGTTAACCGTTTCCTTTTCCCAAACCCAGGTGCCCTTTTTCTTGGCTTTTCTTTTTCTCTTTTTTACTAAACCCGAAAGGGAGGAAATTGTCTCTGTATTTTGGGTTCTCGGGTCCGTGCCCAAAACCCCATGCCCCTCGGAATAACCTACATCTGGTAAAGTTTTCCTGTCCCTCCCTTGTTACAATCAGGGGAAATTTTTTTACCAGTATTTTGAAAAAAACAAGTTTTTTATATTTTAAAATTCTAAAAACCCACTTTTTTAAAATAGGAGGGGCCCCCAAACTATGCCCCTTTGTTTCTTTTTTTTAATTGTATTAAAGGGGTTTTGCCCTCATAAAGGGATTGTTAGCTATGTTAAAGATTTTTGCAAAAAAAAAAGTCTTTTTGCAATATGTGTCCATTAACAGTGCCCTTTACCTATTGGGGGGTTTTTTGCGCCCACCCACCCTTGGAGCCACTCTTGAAAAATTTGTGAAGAACAAACGTCTGTTGAAAAAAATTTTTTTTTTTAAAAATAGGCCCTGTAGTATTGCCCATTTCAAACCCAAAATCCCCCCAAAAAATTTAAAAAGCATGCCCCCTTGAGCCATTTTGGACAATTTTGAAAAAACAAATGTCTTTTTAAAAACAAAAATTTTTTTATAAATAACCTGTAGAATTTTTGCATTTCAAAGAAAAAATCCCCCCAAAAAAATTCAAAGCATGCCCCTTTGGGACCCCAATTTGGACAATTGTGAAGAACAAATGCCCTTTTTGAAACAAAAATTTTTTTTTTAAAAAGGCCCGTAGTATAGCTGCTTTTAAAAGCAGCTTTGACCCAAAAAAAATTAAAAAAATTGCCTTCTCAGAAAAACTGTTAAAAAAATTGTGAGGGGAGAAATGCCCCCTTAGAACCCAAATTTTTCGTTCCTAAGGACCATGATTATTGCTGAAATCTCAAAAGCTACTGACCCCAAAAAATTAAAAAATATGATTTCTCAGCCACTTTTTAAAAAAATTGTGAGGGAAAAATTTGCCATTTTAAAAACCCACTTTTTCTTTTCAAAAAACCAAAAAATTTTTTGCTGAATCTAAACACCCAAACATGCCTCAAAACCTTGAAAATGGGGAAAACTTATAAAGATAAAGTGAAAAATTTAAATTTCGGTTTTTGTCATGAAAACCTTGGTGTCTTTTAAGTCCCCCTCACAGCAAAACCAGAAAAATTAACTGTTTTGGGGAAAAAGAATAAAAATTGCATTTGGGGAAATGATCTTTTTAAAAAACATTTTTCAAGGGACCATTTCTGTTTGAAGAGGAATGTGAATAGCCCGGCAACAAATTTCGGTGACCTCGGCAAATTGGGGCCAAAAACATCATAAAGATCCTTTGCCTGATTCATCTTGATGAAATTTCAAACGATCCCCCATTATCTGTGGAAAGCCGGATGCTTTTTGTCTGTAATCCCTCCTCCCAGCTGTGTGAAGGTCCCGCCCCGATATGACCTGGCTGCTGGGCAGGACAAAAAATTTCTATGGCGTGGCGACCCCAGAGCTGGGGGAATTCGTCCTTTTTTGGTTTCCCCAGAAGTCTTTTGGGGCCCAAAACACATACAAAAACTTTGGGTGTTAACGCAAAAAAGCCCCCCCGTGGGTTTCTTGTGGGGTTGGATGTGTGCCCTGCATGCATGCCTTTTGGTGAGGTGGTAAATAAAGATTCCGAGGTCCCCCTTTAAAGGTTCTCCCCCTTTTCCTGCTGCTGCCGCTACGGCTACTTGGCACTCTACTGCTGTCAAAGTCGCTGATGTTGTTCCAAACCCTGGAAAATTTGGGGGGCGTGAAGCAGACGCAACAGATGTTCCAGTTGTCAATCAGCAAGGTCCCCCCATTTCCCCGCATTTTACTCTCTATTGGGGGGGTGGAAGGAAAATGCTGAGTTTTGTTTTTTTACCAGGGGTCCAGGAGGGGGGGCCACCCCCGTAACTGTTGTTCATTTTGAAAGGCCCTTTAAAGCCCAGGGTCATGTTGGAGGAAAAAAGGGGGCATCCAAGCACCCTGTGAGAGATGGAGCCCTTTATTTCCCAAACCTCTGGGTCGAGGGGCACTAGCAAAACCCGATCTCCCACAAACTTCCCCCCTCCGCCCCAAATTCAGCCCAAAAATCTTTCCCCCAAAGGGAGGGCTTTGGGAAAAGTCGGTGGGCCCAGGGAAAAAACCTCCTCCTCCTCCTCCCCCTGCCTCCGGCACAGCTTCAAACCGCCCTGACTTGCCCGAGATGAAAGCCCCCTGAGGGGTGATTCGCCACCTTGGGACTAGCTCTGGACCCCCCCAACCACTGCCCCAATGAAGATCCCATGAAAAATTTTTGAAAAATGTCGGGCCCTTTAGGGTTTGACGGAGAGACATTTTCCATGTCCCCCATCGTGGGCCCTCTCCTCCTTCGCGCTGGGGGGACCTGTTGTTTCAGGGGTGTTTCCCAAAGATCGTTCCAGAAAATAAGGGTACCACAATGCTCATTTCTGACAAAGGGATTGTTTCCCCACTGGGCCATTTTGGGGGAATTTTATCAAAAAACCCGGCAAGGGATGGTGCAGAGCCCCTTTTAAACCCGCCTTTCCCCCTCGGTGGCCCCAAACACCCCGGGTTTCCCCACCGTGCTTGTAGGCCATGTGTCACCTTTTGTCTGCGTAAGGGGAATTTTCCTGCATCAACAAAACGCTTGGGGCATGTTTGGAAAAGGGGGGAATTCCAGCGTGTTTCTACATCAACAAAAGAAAACGGTTGACCGGGGGGGGCCAGCTGACGCTGCAAAGCAACCAGGCGGGCGAACCCGGGTGCGAACGGCCCGAAATGCGAACTTAGACCCCCGAGGGCCCTTTCCCCAGCCCGGCAGTCCAAACCCCGGGGGCTCTTTTAGAAATTTCTGGACGGGCAAGGTTCATGGGCATGTGCCAGGCAAGGGATGTGCTCCACCCTACCGACTCTTAAGGGTGGCCCGCAGATTTTGGGCCCCCTTTTCGAAAATCAACCCTTTCCTGGGCACAAGGTTCTTTTCAACCCCGCCCCCCGCTCGGTTAGTTTCGGAGAGCCGTCCACAAAAACCCCGCCTGTGTGGGGGCCCGGGCTCCAAACAGATTTAAATTTTAACAACCCGGCCCCCGGGTTTTTTTGGGCAAGTGATGCCCCCCCAAGGAAAATTGGGGGGAAAAACCCCCGCCAAAACCTTTCCCCGTGGTTTTGGGAAAAGCGTGCCCCCGAGCCTGAGAGCCACCGTCACCCCCAGAGGTTTACCACCCAGCTCACCCAGTGAGCTTTTCCAGAGATTAAACACGGCCTTGGCCTGCTTTCAGTCCAAATTTTTCCCGGGGGTCAGATGGACTTTTCCGGCCACAGATGCAGACAACGCCCCTTGGAAAATTTTAAAAATGACAAAGTGGGTGGGCCCCGGGCAGGGACAGCTTTTCTGGCAAAGAAATGCCTGCTCGGCACCCGGTATTGGGGGCAGGCAAGGGGGCCCTGAAAGTGGCGGAAAACCCCTCTGTTCCACCAGACGGAGAGGAACATTTCCAAGGCCAAAAGCCCGGGGAATGCCGACATTCAAAGGGTTTTGGCTTTTTGGGGTGGTTTTTGGGGTTAAAAAGGTTTTTTTTTTCTCCCAAACCTGGAAGGGAAAAAGGGGTGGGGTCTAGACCCGGCCGTGTACGACGGGCCCGGTCGTTTAAACTGGCGGAAGGAGAAGGGGTAGGGTTTGGGGCCCCTGGGGGTGGCCCGGTTGGTACTCCGGGGGGAAAGGTGGAGGTGAAGGGGGAGGCTGATCCCTGATCTTTACTCTGAGAAAACATGGGCCCGGCCCCGAGGGGTTTTGGGGGTGGCGGAGGGGGAGGCGGGACAGAGGGTTGACAGTGGTTGGAGGCCCCGGGGTCGGTTTTGGGGCCCTTTTTTGGCCCAAGGGGTTTTCCTCCATTTTAAATCAAAGATTTGTGCAGTGAGTAGACATGTTGGTGGGTGGTGAACCACCTAAGGTTCTTGCCTCTACTTATGCGTTTTACAGCAAAGGGCATATGACATCGCTGGGAAATCAGAGGCTTGCTCAAAAAACCCCCAGGCTTGAAGGTCCTGGACCTTTTTGACGGCGATAAGCGAGGAGCGGGGTTTGCGACTGGACCGTGGTTCCCTTTTTGAGGCGGAACCCGTACTGACACTACCCTTTCGTCTTCCTCCTCGTCCAGTGATGAAGCGCTCGACAAGCAAATTCTGCTAAAAAGACCACTTTTGGATCCGCAATTTCGTCATCATCATCATCAACACAGGTGACTTCGTCGTCCTGACATTCTGAAATCCAGGAGCTGCGGGCTACAAGCAAGGGGGACTGCAAGGCGTTGCCGACCACCCGGGATTTTTGCCAATTGACCGCTTCCTTCTCCGCCTCTGATGGCATCAGTAACTGGGCGTCAGAGCAGACAATCACATCCTCTTTGGCCTCTTGATCAATTACCATGCCTTCTGACCCCAACCGCATCTTGTCATCAAAGAGGTCTTCAGAAACGGGATTATCCACAGTGGTGGGTACACCCAGTTGACATTTGGGCTGCTTCATGTGGACGGATGCTGGTGATGCTGATGACGACATTTGTGGCCCTACTGGAGGATGAGAGTAAACGGGTGGATGCAGGTTGCATTAACCCCTGAAGACAGATTGGCGACGCTGTTTCATTTACTGAGATTCACGGGCCCGACCCAGCGATGACAGGCCCGACGGTCCTGCAACTGACGATCCGCTGGCATGCGTGTTGTCGCCAGCACTGGAAGGAGCACCTTCTCTCGTACCCTACCTCCATGTCCTACCCCCTCTTTGCTCGCTTACCACCTGAATTTCCTCCATGTTCAGAAAGATAAAAAAATTTTAGAAGGTATGGAAGAGTTTTGGAAAGTCTCTTTTTAAAAGACGGCAAATCACAGCTATTCTCAATCCCTCAAATCAAAACAAAATTGCTGGATTCAAATAACTGCAAAGTAGATCTACCAACAAAGCGGCCTGCGCCAAAGTAAAAAAAAACACGTATTAAATGTTTTGGGATAAAAAAGGGTATTTTGGCACCTATAATTCCCCCTTGGTGACTACAAAAATTGCTGTATTACTTTAAGTGAAAGGGCCTAAATGAAAAAAGCTGTAGTGCGCCAAAGTCAAAAAACCCCCTATCTAAATTTTTGGGGAAAATACAAGGTTTTTTTGGGCACCTTTAAAATTAAACCTGTGGGGGACTACAAAATTGAGTAGTGGAAAATTTTCAGAAGAAAAAGCTATTCTTCACGCTAGAAGGAGCGGCTATCCAAAAAGCGGATAGGTAAGTACCCTTGTTAAAGTCAACATAATTGAGAAAAAGGGGATTTTTTTAAAAGTTTTAGGCGTTTCACAGGTTTGAACCTGCTTCCCAGATACATCCCCAGTATTTGAGGAAGCAGGATTCAAACCTGCAAAACGCGTAAAAATTTAATAAAATCCTTATTCTCAATTATGTTGGTTTATAACAATTTTTTCTTACTCTATCAGCGCTTCTTGATACCCCCGCTCCTTCTAGCGTGAAGAATAGCTTTTCTTCTGCAAAATTTTCCATTATCTTCCTTTGGCGTCCTCGTGGCATCATGGGCGGGAGCGAGCAGGAAGCTGCTGTTCATTGTTCTGACTATTTTTCAGGGCCCGTTTAACGACGTACCAACATTACAGCCCAATAGGGAGCCCCCTACCTTTGTGAAGTATTGTATTGTGCACGGAATCCCAGCGCGCTTTTTTTTGTAGTCCTCTCCAAAAACCCCCCCGGAGTTTTAAAAACGGAAGCAGGGAGCGGAAACATTTTTAAAAAATGCAGTATTCACTTTTAAGCGCAAAGTCCCTCAATGAAAAAGCTGTAGTGCGCCAAACAAAAAAAAACTTTATCTGTAATGTATTTGGATAATAAAAGGTTTTTTTTTGGCACCTATCATTTCCCTGGGTAAACAATAATTGTGGATTAAAATTTTACTGCAAGGGGGTTATCAACAAATCTGACGGGGAAAAGTGCAAAAAACCTATCTTAAATTATTGGATAAAAAAAAGGTTTTTTTTTGGCACCTATAAAACCCCTTGGTAACTAAAAATTGCTGGATTAAAAATTTTAATGAAAGGGTGCTTATCAACAAATCTGGACTGGGCAAAAGGAAAAAAACACGTATTGTAATGTTTGGGAAAAAAAAAAGGAAATTTTTGGCCCCTAAATTCACCTGTGGTGAACAAAATTGCTGTATTCACATTTAGTGCAAGGCCCCTCAATAAACAAAGCTGAGTGCCCCAAAAGTAAAAAAATTTAGTATCTGTAATTTTTCAGATAATAAAGGATTTTTTGGCCCTATCAATTCCCCTTTGGTAACTACAAAAATTGCTGGATTAAAATTTAACTGAAAGGTGGCTCTATCAACAAATCGGGGACTGGGCAAAAGTGCAAAAAACACGTATCTGTAATGTATTGGGTAAAAAAAGGTATTTTTGGGGGCACCATCAATTCACCTGTGGAACACAAAATTTTGGGGATTAAAATTTTAACTGAAAGGGGGCTCTACAACAATCGGGACGGGGAAAAGTGAAAAAAAAAAAAGTTCTTTAATGTTTGGGATAAAAAAAGGTTTTTTTTTGGCACCTACAATTCACCTGTGTAACACCAATTGCTGGATTAAAATGTAACTGAAAAGGTGGCTCTATAAAACAAATCTGGACTGGGCAAAAGTAAAAAAACACTATCTGTAATGTTTTGGGATAATAAAAGGTATTTTGGCACCTATCAATTCACCTGGGTGATACAAAATTGCTGTATTCACATTTAAAGTGCAAGGTCCTTATGAACAAAGCTTATCCCCCAAATCAAAAATACTTTCTGTAATGTATTCGGATAATAAAAGGTTTTTTTTGGGCACCTATCTTTTCCCTGTGGTAACTAACAATTGCTGGTTTAAAAATTTAACTGCAAGGTGGCTCTAAAACAAATTGGACGGGGAAAAATGCAAAAAACACTTTTCTGTAATGTTTTTCATAAAAAAAAGGTTTTTTTGGCACCTATCAATTCCCCTGTGGTAACTACACAATTGCTGGATTAAAATTTTAAACTGAAAGGGGGCTCTATCAAAAATCGGGACTGGGAAAAAAGTGCAAAAACACGTATCGTAATGTATTGGGAAAATAAAAAGGTTTTTTTTTGGGACCTTTAAATTCCCTGTGGTGACTATAAAATTGCTCATTAAATTTTTAAGTGAAAGGGTGCCTCAAGAACAAAGCTGTAGGCGCCAAAGTCAAAAAAAACACGTATTGAAATGTATTGGATAATAAAAGGGTTTTTTTTGGCACCTATCAATTCACCGTGGTAACTAACAATTGCTAGATTAAAATTTAACTGCAAGGTGGCTTTCAACAAATCGGAGGGGCAAAAGTGAAAAAAACATGTTCTGAAAAGTTTTTGGGGATAATAAAAGGTATTTTTGGCACCTATCAACCTGTCGACTAAAAAATTGCGGTTTTCTAATTAACTGCAAGGTGGATATATGAACAAAGGGGGAAAAGGGGCAAAATTGAAAAGAACCCTATCTGAAATGTATATGATAATTAAAGTGGAGTTTTGCACCAAACAAAAGCCCTTCATAAAAAAAAAAGATGTGTATCCTAATATAAGTTCAGGCTGCCCAATATCCCGGAAATATTTCAATAGAAAATGTTTTAAAAATAAAACTATTTTGGCAATGTCACACTAACTTTGGGTTTTCTTTTTCCCTATTCTTTTTAGAGCTTGTATGTGTTGGCCCTCGGGCCCCCCGCCCCCCCCGTTCCCCCCCCCGTGACTTTACAGGGAGAGCTACTTTAAAATCTCTACCCCAACACATAAAATCTTCCAATCTCTAATCTAACTAAGTTGCAAGGTCACAGCTAACGTAGAGCTTTCTCTGGAAGAAGTAGATTTAAATTTCTGAGCGTTTGGCACAAACAGAGCGCACTCCTTCTGCTTTTAGACCTGAAAAGACACTGAGGTTGAACAGGAAGGGGTGTTCATGAAAACGAGGTATGTATTTTTCCAGCCCAACGCAACCCTACACATCCCAGTCTGACGTGCACACACATCTCACCCTGCCCATTTTGTAAGCTGATTTGCTGGCCGCCAAAATGACAGGAACGCCGAAAAAGGCGCGATCTTAAAGATATGCACAGATTTTAAAAACCCAAATTATCCATGATCAAAAATTTCGATCAAAAAAAAACTGTGCCGATTTCAACTTTGTCGATAATAATCGCTCAACACTGCCTCTGGCATCTTTCCTTCTTCTTTCAAATATGCAACATTCACACAGTCAAAGTGTAGTTTCAGACCCCACCACTCTATGGAAACTGCCCTAACAAAAGTCACCAACAACTTAATGACCTCAAAAGCCAGTATTCCATACTTCACCTTCTAGATCTGTCCTCAGCCTTCAACACAGTTAATCACTCCCTACACTCACAAATTCTCTGTTCCATAACATCACAGACTTGACTCTTTCCTTTTACCTCACTAATGTAATATTTGGCATCTCTCACTCCACCCTCTGGTCCCGCCCTCTCTCTGTAGGTGTCAGCAGTCAGTCTTGGGGCCCCTACTCTACTCTTTCTATACTTTCAGCCTTTGAGAACTCATAGTATCACATGACTTTCTGTACCACTTGTATGCTAATGACGCTCAAATCTACATCTCCGGACGGATGTTAACGCTCAGCTTTCCCAGGATCCCAGAATGTCTATCATCCATATCCTCCTTCTCCACCCGATTTTCCAAACTCAATATGGAGCTCCATGCTCTCTCCGGTTCCACAAGTCTGCTGCCTCAGTATATTCTTTGACTTTGGCCTGTCTTTCAAACGGCACATCTAAGCCCTTATCACCTCCTGCCACCTCCACCTGAAATATTTTTCCTGAATCCATCTTGACTTTGACCATGTAGAGATGCTTGTGCATGCTCTCATCATTTCTTTTCTGCATTACTGCAACATACTTCTTTGTGGCCTCCCATCTAACACTCTTGCTCCCCTTCAATCTATCCTTAACTCTGTTGCCCATCTGTTCAACATCTATACTTGCTTCTCCTCAGTCTCTTCCCTCTGCCCATCCCTTCACTGGCCATCCATTGCCCTAACAAATTCAGTTCAAGATATTAACCATAACCTACAAGGCTCTCCATTACCTTTTCACCCATACATCTCTGCTTTCATCTCCAGATACTTTCCCTGACACAATCTCCAATCCTCATAGGACCTTCTTCTCTGCTCTACTCTTGTCCGCTCCTCATACAACCGTCTCCAAGATTTTTCCCGTCCTTCCCCCATGCTCGGGAACTCTGTCCCTAAACACATCAGACTGTCCTCTTCACAACTTTCAAAGGTGACCTGAGAACCCTTCTCTTCAGTAGCCTACAACCTACAATAACCTTGCTGCTACTCAACCATAATACACACCTCTCTGTCCCTCACCTTCTGTCTCCTTCCTCTCCCATTGTAGTTCATAAGCTCTCGCGGACTGGGTCCGCTCTCCTTCTGTATCGCTATGTAATTTAGTGCTAATATTGTATTTGTCCTGGTCTTATATAAAGTATCTGAACCCCATTGTTTGTATAGTGCTCTGGGATTAATGACACTATTAAATAAATGATAATAACAAGTAGTACAGCATAGACAAGGGCAAAATTAAAGTAAAATTGGAGAAAGTATTGCTATCACAAAGTAACCTCAAGTGTTGTTTATTGGAAATGACTGAGTACATGGGTTAGAATTACCTAATTTTGGAATTTTCTTTTCATGAGTGTTGAAGCACAACTGTGTATAAAGAATCCTACAGGAAAGCGCTGATGCTTTCGAACTTTGAAGGTAAACATTTTCTTAGTATCACGTGCCAACAGAAAACCAAATAGTAAGCTTGACTTTACTAGGTCTTTTCCAATTCTGCCCATATTCTGAGAGAACTCAGTAAGGCTGGTTACTCACAGTTTTTTTTGGAAAACAGTCAGGGTGGAAAAAAAGATTGGGTTTTAAGATTTTTAAAAAAAGCATTTTGCACTATTTTTTCCCATTTTTCTGTGGCGGAAGCACCAAACGGAACCCCAAATGGAGATGTAAACCAGCCCTTATTCTTGTGATTCATTACAACATAGTAATCCAAATTCTCTCTTTTTCTAATGTTCTAAATTTTGTAACACTTTTGTAATGTAATTAATAAAGTGATATGCCTGTGTTTTCAGTACAGACATGTTAATGGTACTTGTCTTAAAGGGGTTTTCTCGCTACAAAGATCATATCTGTAATGATGGGGACAGTAAAAATAAGCACTTTTGCAATTGGTTTACCTAAATCATTTAGTATAGCAGCTATGAGCGAAACTGTGAATGTCTATAGCTATTTCTGCAGCAAGTGGTCATGCCACCTTTGCTGTGATTGGCTGCCTGATATTTCAATCAACCCTGTTGGGACACGCCCCGTGTGCTGTGATTGGCTGCCTGCACTCTCTTCCCTATGAGCTGTGTAAAATGAAAGTGAAAATGGCTGCTGTCTGTGTTCTCATTGTCTTTCACTGCACCCTGAGCTGTGTAATAATGGCTGCTGAGCTCCTCTATGCCCCTTCTCCCAGTGATGGCTCTATGTGAAGGATCTGGGCAATTACTGAGTCTCTAGCTGCTAGATTCACTCTCCCCCTATATAACACAGCCTTATACACTACATCCTGCCTGATAACAGAGAGGGGAGCAGAATGCCTTTTCACATTTGTTTCATCAGTTCAGGCTGTATGTTTAACTGTTTACAACAATACAGGTGTTCTGGTTACAAGGAGCTTGTGGAGCCTGGGAGGGAGGTGAAGGCTCGGCTCTGCAGGCATAAGAACTGACCAGTGCCCAAGGTCTGCAGAGCTGTGACATCCTCTCCCTTCCACTGCTCACACATTATGATGATGTCACCAGTCTTTGGTGAGGGGAGACCTGCCTACTGGGTTTGAAGCTGTAAGAAAGAGAGAATGCTTAAAGAGGTTTTGCCATGTAGTAAAATTGACATGGAAAGCTTGCAAATAAAAATTTTCACCATTCATCATTATTAAAAATTCTGTACCATTTTTGTCTTAGCTGCTCCCTTAGTGATACATAGTGTACAGCCCATCTCCAGGGGATACAAACAGGGCTGAGAGCTCCTCAGACATCACCTCTCCTAATTAGTCAAACAGTGAAAATAAAAAAAATTAAAAAAATGAGGTATGTACATTGATAAAGAGGAAAAAATCCACAGGTTTGATTCATGCAGGGATTTGAACCGAGGACCCTTTACGGAGGCAAAACTTTACCACTGAGCTACATTGTATCTACTCACAGCTCTTTATATAAACAGACTTTCTTTTGATTACAGAAAGGAAAGGCCTTGTGATGTCATTGTGCTAGGTCACATGATATATAATTCAAACAAATCACACACTCCCCCTTCTGAGCCCACAGAGCTGAAGAGCTGGGAAAAGGAAGAGAAAAGAATCATGGCAAAACCAATTTAAGATGCTCACGAAAGCCTTTAATGAGAAAACCCATTTAAGTTCCCCCCCCCCCCCTCCCATTATCACTAAAACAAAGAGATAGAAGCGTTCTGAATAAGTTCTATGCCTCTTGGTTTTTTTATAATTCTCTCATGAAAATTTTGAAAAGTCCCCCAGCTCCTTCTTGTAAAAATTCATACTTTATTTAATAGTTTAAAATTCCATGACAAAAGTCTGTAAAAAGCCTACGCGTTTGGTTTGCACCCTTTCTGGCACAATAACATACATTACACTCTAAAATTTAAATTCCATGTAAAGAATGTGACCTTAAAGGGGTTTTCTGTACAAAGATTGGGGTTTTAATTTAAAAGATCTTTTAAAAAAAAAGCAGCTTTGCAATATATGTTTATTACAAATGTGATTTTGACCGAGCCCTTTTATTAGAAATTAATACTACATTGTACTTCTCAAGTCTTTATATAAAACAGACTTCTGTTGATTCCGAATAACTTCTGGCTGTCAGGTCGAATGATATCAATTTGAAGACATCACAACAGAGCCCCTTCCTGCCCACAGAATGCTAGAGTGGAAGGAGGAAATATGAAGGGGGATAGGCAGACTCTAGCGTCTTCCACGATGCCTAATTGAAACCCTTAAGTTTCCCCCCCCCTCCCTTATCACTAAAAACAGATAGATTGTGAAAAAGCATGCCCTTTGTTTATATAGATTTTATGAAATTGTTGGGAATGTGACCTAGTACTTACTTGTACAAAATTGTGTACTTTATTTCTCCTGTATTTATAACATTCCTGATAAAAAGTGAAACAGCCCCCTTGTTATGACTATATGGAATACTTGTAACCTAACATTGAATATAGTGAAAGAATGTGCCCTCTAATTATTAGCACAAGATTACATACCCTCTACACATCCTTGCCCCAATGTGTCCCCTGCAAGCTAGGCAGGCAACAATGTGAACTCTGAAGCAAACCTCAACCAGTGTATAGAAGTTACGTAGTGCGTGTGCAGTGGAGGGGGAGATGTGAGCGAGCGACAGACAAGCTACAGCCCTGTTCAATACACACTGATAGCTGAAACGTAATACAATGCCCTTTAATGATTTTGACTAAAAAGTTGTTGGAAAAATGGTGTAACTTAGTGTTTACGTTGTAACATTGCCAGTACACGGGTAATGTAAACGAGTTCTCTGCCTAGACAAGGTTGAACCCTGTTATAAAATTGATAAATTTTATCAACTGTAATACTGGGGGCTGTAGTTTATGCCCATCCAATGTAAAAATGTGAACTTAATTTATGTAGGGGAACATACAAATTAGACAGTTGAAAAAAAGAATTTTTGAACACCTTCAACATGCTTAGAAACCCCGGGACAATTTAAATATATCTGGAGCATCTATACATTTTCTCACTGCAACAATGGGGATATTTCATCTTTTTTTTCTTTGGTTATAGAAAAAGTTAAACTTAATTCTAGAGGGGGTTTTCTACAACAATTGCTTTTGAACGAGAACTTTTGGATTTTAAATAAATGGCAGAGACCATATGGCTTATTACGTTTTTTTTTTGCCTTTGAACGTTTTTTTTTTTTTTTTTTTTTTTCCAATGAAAATTCCCGTCATGGATATTTAAATTTAGAGTGTACATGTATGTTATTGTGCATGAGTAAGGGTGCATAACCCAAAACGCGTAGGCTGTTTACAGACTTTTGTCATGGAATTTTAAACCATATAAATAAAGTATAGAATTTTTACAAGAAGGAGCTGGAGGACATTCACAATTTCATGAGAGTATACTAAAAAGTCCTTTTAAATCACTGGACCATCTCCGTGCTCTTCGCTCCAGCCACGTCTTGGGGATCACACCCAACTTTAATCAAGTGCTAAGGAGACCTACATCGAGGGTGAAGCGGTGCTGTTTGTTTGCTTGTATATGATAGATTCTGCTTGGCTTTCATTGGAGAGCTGACCAAACAGTGGCCCTCATTTACTATTGCTGTCTAAAAGTTAGGCATTGTAATATTAGACTGGTAGTGTAAAAATGTACTTTTGCTTATTAAGAAATTGGTACAGCTCTAGACTTGTCTATCTTTTAACCTTTTTTTTTCTTGCCTAATTTCTATGGCAGAACTTTGGCAAATTTTTGGCACAGGTTTTGGGGCAGTGTTTCGCAGCATGACCAAGCCCACTTTCCCACAAAGTCACACCCACTTTATTTTGTCGAGCCATGCTCTTTGTCAAGCAGTATGTAGAAATGTTCTTAAGCCCATAGTAAATGTGTCTGCAACATGCTGCGCCAAAATATGCCACTTTTTGGTACATTTTAAGACACTTTTCTGGTACAAACACAATAGTACATGAGAGCCAGTGCACCAATTCATAGAAAACTAAGCACCTGTGGCACCTAACCTTTAGTGATCAGTGAGTGTATCAGAACTTGGCCCCCCAAAAAGCAAAACATCGGACATGCCACTATGATATACCAGATGTCTGTAAAAATTATAGGTACCCTTATGGCTATGTCTACACTGCTTAGGAAAACAATCGTATATTCAGCGCTTTTCGATTTTTAAAAGCGCCAAAGATACGATCGCCCCTGCGGCCCCATAGACGGCAATAGGAAAGACGAGCTGCAGTCTACACAGCTCCTCTTTTCTCTGCTCGTCTTTAGGCACCGGCGTATTATATAACATGATGTATAATGCGCTGACACTTCTCGTTTTCTTGGCGTCTTCTCATAGGATACGATTGTATGGGCAAAGTCAGGAAAACGAGAAGCGACCGCGGTTTTTGTACAAAGCGTGACAAAAACGGGGTTCTGCATCGGAGAATAAAGGGCCGCTTTTTGGCCCTTTTTTTTCGATACAGTGTAGACTTAGCCTTAGAAAAATGAGGAATAGAAAATACTTTCAGCTGTCAGCTACTGAAACAAAGCTGAGTAATACAGGGAATGATGCTACAATAGGCTTTATTCCCAGACGCCCTGCACTGGAATCTACGCCGGGGATGGTTTGATAAATCTTTTATTTCCTATTTTTCAAGAGTTGTTTTAATGCAACCCACTTTACACGGAACAGTTGTAGTTTCAAAGTAGTTACATGATGATCACTCCAGTATCTCCTCCACATATGACTTCAGGAGGGCACGATTATAATGGAGGCAGCCACCTCCCTATACATACAATCCAAAACAACTAAAATTGGTCAGTACCTCCAAACAATATGAAATAAGATTGTGCATGTGCACCCTGCATTATAAATGCAAACACATGGGAAAAAATGGCGCAGCTCACTGCAAAAGCTCAGATAGAATGAATATATGACTTGCATTGCTGCTATATATGCTAGGGT
Source organism: Phyllomedusa bahiana (assembly GCA_025379985.1). Lineage (NCBI taxonomy): Eukaryota > Metazoa > Chordata > Amphibia > Anura > Hylidae > Phyllomedusa > Phyllomedusa bahiana. The sequence goes on from JAODAL010031775.1 coordinate 20,066, forward strand.
CATTTCACAGGTTGCATTTTTGTAAAAACACTACTACACGCAAATTCATTTTTCAAGTGTTTTATGCCTTTGGCAAAAACTGTAGCGGCCAAATGTTAGCTGGAAGTCAATGGGGAGATATAAAATGCACTAGAGTCATATTTTTTTTCTTGGTGACTCTTTTTGCGCTTTTGCAGTTTGTGGAATCTTTCTTTCCATAGATTTCCTTTGTGGGTTTTTTTTTCTTACACTAAAAACAAAACAACTATTTGTGAATGCATTTTGCTTTTTCTTTCCTGGCAGTTATCCACATGATAAAGCACATGATTTGTGATGGAAAACATGCACCAGAAAAAAATAAAAACTCATAAGAAAAAAATACATATAGCCATACATATTATTTTGAGGGGGAAAAAACATATCTACATTTATTTATAAATAACATATATAATAGTATTTTATATTAGCAACAAAGATTATAATGCATTAACCGTACAGTTAGTTCACTAATGCCATACTTACCGCACATGGACATGCTTAGATCTTTATCTCCAGCATCATTTTCTAGTTCCCTAAGTAAGTTCCTATAAGTAAAGTCTTCGGTCCCTTCTTAGTTTGCGTCCACCAAATTTGCTTATCCAAGTAAACCCATTCTTGTCTTTTGACCATATCCATGTGTTTCTGAACAAGTCTGCAACCAGTCTAACCTTCATTTAAAAAAACTTTTAATAGTCAGACATGGGCTGCCCCCTCTCATTCAACATGCAAAGGAAAAATGTTGATGCCTCCTGCTTATCAGGCAGTTTTAGCTCCCATACATGGTTCTTAATTTACACCTTGTTTTTACAGAGCAGATAACTTTTGTTCACTCCCCTGTTCGGTAATGATTGGAGGTAGTTGCGGGATTCCAAAGCTTTTGATTAGTGTCAACAGTAAGTAAATTGCATACAAAAACCATTCAAGCAACCAACACCAGTCTACATCTTTGATTCCCACAAATGTAATATTATATACTCTATCAAATGTAACCTAATATTTCTTTCAGTGTTCAAAGCCCTTTACTTCTTACAAAACATGTATTTAATGTTCACACATCTCTCCGCATGTGCTTTGTTCTGCTGTATTTTACATGTATGGTGCTTTCAAACACAGCTTTTCAGGGGGGAAAACTGCCACTGCAGTTTTTTATTTAACCAACGCTAGGTGTAGACTCAAGGAAAGGTAATGGGAAATAGAGAGAGAGAGGACATATAAGTCTCTTTTTTGTATTATCCACCTCTGGCTGTGCTTCCAAATACCGGCAGTGGAAGTTTTCCAAGAAAATGAGCAATTCTATAATTTTTTTTCGGCTTGATGTAAAAAAAAATCATATGTCATTAGTAAAACAATTTACTTTTTATTTGGATTTGATTTCCATCTCAAAAAGTCAGAATGTTCAGCTATTAACCCATTATTAACAATGGACTTATGAGTATCACACACTGTCAATAAGGAAGCAGACTCACTCACTGAGTCAGCTGCATAAACGGCAAGTGCTGGCTGTTAATCACAGCTGACACCCACTGCTATCAGCAGGGGTCGGAGATGGCTTCGATTTTTGCTGTTTAACACTTTAAATGTCATGGTGATTGCGGTGCACCGTTCCTTCACCCAATTGCCCCTTCATCCCCCATGACAGGATGACCGGGTGGTGAGTGGTTGCCGTGACCATCAGAAGCCTAAGGTCATGTCCCCACGGCACAGGTTTTCGGCCAGTTTTTCAGACGGTTTGTGGTTTTGCAAACCGCCTGAAAAACCGGCCGAAAATGAGCACAAAGGGCTCCGATGGAAAACCCATGCAGCAGTACCCACAGCCCCGGTTTTATGCCCGGCGGTTTTTCCACCCACGGGCCGCCCGCAGATCATTCTACTAGCACATTCTTCCGTCTGGTTTTCGGACAGAATATATGCAAGTGAATGTGAAGGGGGAGGGCTTTTCTCCGCGCACCACGGAGAAAAGCCGCCACTCCCACTCCACCCCCCCCCCGCGGCCGTGGGGACGGCCGCAGAACTGGACAACCGACCGGTATTTGTCCATTGCCGTGTGAACGCACCCTAAAATAAAGGCTTCCCTAGCTGTCATGTTACTTCTCCAATTATAGCCTACTATAGGCTATGTTTGTATGTTTGTACACCTTTCTGCATTATATATTTAATGCATAATGGTGTACAAGTGATCATGCCTCCTAGTGGTTAAGTAAAAATAAATATATTAAAAGTTTAAAACACCCCTGTTGTCATTTTACAAATTATTGGTATGTAACTCTTTTGAAATATAACCTGATTTTAACCCGTACGGTAAGGAAGAAAAATATTACCAACGCCAAGATTCTGGTTTTTTTCATCAGTTCATTTCCCCAATAATTGGACTAAAAAGTGATCAAAAATCGCATGTATCCCAAAATAATAGTAATAAAAACTAAACTTAAGCCCGCAAAAAAAAGAAAACCCTCACTCAGATCAATATATGAAAAAAAAACTCATCTGTCACAGAAAATAGCACTGCAGCACAAATTAAATAAAATAGAGAGTACAAGAACATAACAAAAATTGTACACATTTGATATCAACGGAATCGTACCAACCTGCATAATACAGATAACCTATCAATTATACAATGATCTCCAAAAAAACGAATTCCCTGCAAGGATTTTTGTGGTGTTTCCCAGTACATTATATGGTATGATAATATGCACTATTAAAAAGTACTTATTGTCCCGCAAAAAACAAGCATTTATATGACTGTGTAGATGGAAAAATAAAAAAGTTCTGTATCTTGGAAGATGGGGGGGGGGGAACGATTGCGATGAAAAAAAGTGTTGTGTCCTGTGATTTGTGTATTTGCTACAAGTTTAAAAGGTTGTATGAACATTCTGTAAGGCTTATACATCGCAAATTTTCCCTCCAGAAAAATACCCTATGTAATATACAACAGAAAACCCAGAGATATCCTTGAATTTTTGCATGTATATCTTTCATCCCATGGATTTCACCTTGATTTAAGATGTGGATTAGCCCATTTCTGTCCCATTTTCCAAGAGCATACATTTTTTCTATGCTGTAATCCATATCTGTAAAAAATAAACACTGCACTTTTTAATGAACTGCGATACATATTCCCATTGAAAACAGTGGGACAGTGTAGGGATGCCTCCCAACCACCCCATATCCTTCAGGACAGACCTGGATTCCAGAGATACCCGCACAGTCCCAGGCAGATGGAGATATGTTCAGAGAGTTAACTATAAATGTGATTGTGACTCTACACTTTCTCCAGAAAAAGAAGTATTATGCAGAGACCTTTTAAAGGGGTTTTGCCATGATCTCATTTCATACCTCCTGCATCCAGCTCTTCAGCTCTGTGGCTAGAAGGGGGCTGTGGATTTTTTGAATTGCTTCGGACCCACAGGATGCATACCAGGCCTTTCCCCTTCTAGTCAAAGAAAGGTTGTTTATTTACAGAGGTACAAAGCTACACTGTAGCTTAGAGGTAATGCTTTTACCTCCCGAATTGGGTCCTCGGTTCAAATCCCTGCAGGAACCAAACCTGTGGATTTTTTTTTCTTTATCAATACACATACCTCATTGAGGTTTCTTTTTTAATTTATTTGCACTGTTTGACTAATTAATAAGGAGTATAGAGGACAGGAGCAGAATGACAACACCTGGGGTTTGAACACTCAGTAGCTGCCTGAGAGAAGAGGTTATGTCTGGGCATGTGCGACCAGGACTGAGGAGCTCTCAGCCCAGGTCGTATCCCCTGGAGACGAGCAGTAAACAATGGCTCACTAAAAGGGCAGCTAAAACAAAAACGGTCCAGAATTTTAAATAACAATGAATGGTGAAAATGGTTATTATTTAATTTGCAAGCTTCCCATGTCAATTTTACTTCGTGGCAAAACCCCTTTAAATGTGTTGTCTAACCTACACATAGCTAACTATGTACCAACTTATCACAACTCAGCAGACCATGCCACTAGAACTGTACCAGCATCTTGCCTTAAAGACATTATTTGGCTCACAAGGCCAACATTTCTGTTCAAACCAGTACATGTTAATTTTGAGAAAAACACATACGAACTATTGGAGCCAGAATCTGATCCAGATGATCCTCCTTTATTGACTCCTTCTACTCTTCTCATACAAAAAGTTAGTCCAGCTCCTCTTGGTGAGTTTACTGACAAAGATTTATACCAGAGCTACTGGAAAAGAGTCCAAACCCTAGCAGATATCATCTGTGATAGATGAAGAAGAGAGTACCTCTCTACTTCACAGACACAATACAAATATCGGATTTGTAACTGAACTGATTGTATTGTTCTCTTGTGTTTTAATGTAGTACCCTGGGGTAACAGACAGGGAGTGTTATGCCTCCAGACAATCATTCTTATGTATGACTGTTCAGTTGCGACAGATCCATCTAGTGGCTGTTCGGGCACACTTCTAGTTAGCACATATTATGTTAACTTTGATCCAGTAAAGCTGCCATAGCTATACCACATGACCTGCTGACACCAAAGTCTTCATAATTTCACAGTAGCTAGCTTGTTCAGACTTCTTTATGTTGCAATATTCATTTATTGTATATATCCACAAAATTCCAGGACAAACATTTAAAAACTCACAATGCAATAGAAAAATGAGCGATGGTATACTTAGATTAGGAAGTCCAAAAATTTTTAAAAACTGCTGCCGACGACTATTCACTCCATCGAAGTAGCAGAGGGAGATGTTGACATATGCCGAGCTGCACACCTCCATCAGCAACGTTTTTCAAGGGCGACGCCTTACTTTCTCAAGCATCGTATGGGACTATGCTACTGTTTAATACCATTTCGTATTAAAAACAAATAAAAACATAAACATTAACAATTTTACCGAAGATAACATATTTTTAAAAGAGGTCGGACTATAGGTGAGCAGTTGATATCCTCAGACATAAGTAAATACGACAGTAAAAAAATCACTAAAACAGAAAGAAAGGGCACATTTCCTTGTCTGGGATGTATCAACTGTTCGTCGATAATTAAGGGACCTAGCATTAACCATCCCCTCCAAGGTACAGAGATAAAATTCCGCGATTTTTTCACATGCAATACCACACAAGTTATTTATCTTATAAAATGTCCATGCGGTTCTGTCTATATAGGACAAACCAAAAGAGCAATCCGCATACGTTTGAATGAACATAGATCTGCCATCCGTTCATTCCAAAAGAAAATTGATAAAGAAAATAACGACAAGTTTGGAGAAACTTCCTTGGCTCGTCACTTCAATGCAGTTAACCACGGCGTAAGTGATCTCCGTTGGTGTGTATTGGAGCGAGTGGAGTGCAAGGAAATTGAACGGGTTAAAACCCGTCTTTTACAGCGGGAAGCCTATTGGATTAATAGGATGCAATCTTTAGCCCCCAAAGGTCTGAATGAGGCCTATAGCCTGAAAGCATTCCTGTAATATGTTATCTTCGGTACATTGTTAATGTTTATGATTTTATTTGTTTTTAATACGAAATGGTATTTAAACAGTAGCATAGTCCCAACTACGCATGCTTGAGAAAGAAGGCGCCGCCCTTCGAAACGTTCTGATCGAGTGTGCAGCTCGGCATATGTCAACATCTCCTCTGCTACTCCGATGGAGTGAATAGTCGCCCCGGCAGCATTTTTAACATCGGATTTCCCAAATCTAAGTATACCATCGCTTCATTTTTCTATTGCATTGTGATTTTTTTAACTGATTGTCCTGGAAGTTTGTGGATATCTACAATAAATGAATCTTGCAACCTAAAGAATCTGAACAAGCTAGCTACTGTGAAATTATAAAGTGTATAAGAGCTGAGGAGGCAGCTCTATTTAGCAGCTTGGAGCTAGATGGTATACTGACATAGAATCATATATATTGAAAGTGACACCAAAGTCTTCTTCATTAGCAGCCATTTTCTCTAAGACGCATGTAGAGAAGACATGTTTCACCATCCTCTCCCATCCTGAACCTACAGTTAGCATCGCTGGTAAGGTTAAACTGCCATTCAGGGCTCCACATTGTATAGCGTTGTATTCTATGCCAATAGCTGTTTATAGTTAGACTTATGTTTGCTGCAGACAGGATAGCACATGTACCCTGTACCCTCACATGTATATGTCTGCACACTTTCCTTCCTGTATTGTATCTTATGCTGTATCTTGTATCTTTATTGTGCTGTAAGTGCTTGTGTGATAGTTGGTGGAAGCCAGGGATGGCTTCATTTTAAGTTGGGGGAAATGCAAGGCAATGTAATTAAATATTTGTATTAATGCAAGTAATTTGTGCCAAGTAAATTCAAGGAATGTTTATTGCAACATGTGTAGAAAGTAAATGTGGCGTTAGAGGCAGGTCTGCTGGGTTTGGTGATAGCTTTCTACGGGATACAACTGGGGGAGGTTATACAGTTATTGTAAGGTAATAGTTAGTAGCTTAGTAGTAGGCAGTTACATCTAGAGATAGTGTGGGCCAGGTATTCAATCAGAGGAGCTGACAGGCGAGGAGCCAGACACACAGAGAGTAGAAAGCCTGTCAGCTCTAGAGAGACAGAGTGAGAGAGTAGAAAGTGGGAGACCAGTGTAACAGGTCACAGGGGGCTGTCATAATATAAAGATCCAGTAGTTGCAGAAGGTGATGCTACCGATAGGTAGCACCTGCCGGGGTGGACACCTCACGCACCGTGGATCCAAAGAACAGAAGGGGTGTCGAAGAGAATGGCTGTGACACAGGCAGGAGAAGGGTGATTCTAATGAGAAAAGCTCTTATGGCTCGAAACATCCAGAAAGAGTAGGCCCAGTCATATATTCGTGGGTAGCATACTAAGAGGCCCTAAAAGAGTCCCCCTGGGCTTGACCGCTACTCCATAGGAGAATATGGACTGAGAGGCTATTGAGGAGGTGGGGATCAAGTCTGGGGTAGATTGGATGGAGACTCCCAGCAGAAGCGTGGCTGTGTCAGAAAGATGTACCCTTTCCTGGTGTGCCTTTGAAAGCGATGTAATGTACATAAGTGAAGTGTCGTGAATAAAAGCAGGAGTTTCCCTGACCAACGTGTGGTCTGCAGTTATTTGACAAGCACCGGTGCAACACAATACAAACATCTTAATGTCCAACACGGCACCTCTTTCAGCAATTAATAAAGAACTCCAAGGGTAGTTGCCAAGGGCAATGGATGGTTGGCAGCAATCGTTATAGCATATACCTGAGCTAATATACAATGCACACTGCCTCGTGTGTATAGTGGTCTGGATATGGCAACTCTCCTAGTGCCGTCTTCAGCAAACATATATCAATCCGACCAAGGGGAATAAGTAAAAACTACGTTTATTCAAAGTCTTCATTCAAGTAAAAAAACAGTCCACCCCAACATACTTGTATTCCTTTTCAATAATCTGCAACGCAGAAATCCACGAGAGTGAAAGACTCGATTCCAAGCTCAATCCTCATGCAGCGCGCTGTAGCTAGTGAGAGCAGTATGGAACAGGGGGCGTCACCCTCCAGCGGAAGCGACGTTTCAGAAGACAAACTCCTCCTTTTCTCAAGCACAGGTAGGGTGATTACAGGACTATACTTTATATAGGAGTTTAATTGTCATTTATTAATTAGTAACTGTCTGACAACATTAAAAACATTTAAAAAACATACGATTTCAGAACATACTTTTATCACTTTTATAAAAAAAATATTCATGTTAAGGTTCTCATTTAGTCCCTTGGGGTTGAGTGTATCTATTTAAAAATCCACATTGCTTCTTTTGCGAAAAGAGTGTTCTTTCTATTGATGTACCTTCTAAGGGATAAAACCTGTTCTAAAATACACCATCGAAGTTCTGACACTCCGTGGCGTCTCTCATGAAATGAGGGGCAACCGAGCTCTCTCCAAATTTTTTATTGTCATTGTCATCACTTTTGTCTATTTTTTTCTGGAACGTAAGTATGGCTGAACGATGTTCATTAATTCTGATTTTAACCATTGCGGGTGGTCTGCCCACATATCCCAAGCCACAAGGGCACTCAAAAAATAAATGACATTTTTGCTATTTGCAAGTAGCATACCTCTAATGTTGATTTTGTGTCCTTTTGTGGTATGTGTGATATATGAACCCACGTATAATGGCAGGGCAATTTGAAAATTTTCATCACGGAAATGTCCCTTCTTTTTTTGTTGTTATACTCAGTTTGTTTTTTATCCCTTATGTCTGTTCTAATAAGCATATTCCCCAAGGTTTTAGCCTTTCGATAAATAAATCTCGGCGGTGTTTTAAACAAGTAACCGAATTTTGTATCAGTGGACAGTAGCGGCCAGTATTTTTTTATAATATATTCGATATTTTTACTTTGACATCCGAACTCACTAATGAATGAGAATCTATCCGTTGTTCTTCCCTTATTATTAGTTTGTAACAGCTCATCTCTATCCATGGCCAAAACATCCTGCCCCATAGTTTCCAATTTAGTTTCTATCATATCCTCTTTGTGTGAATTTTTTAACAAACCCTTTTTCATCTGTTCAATATATGATGATGTGTCAGAGCAAATACGTCTAGCCCTGACAAACTGATTTTTGGTATGCCATTGAATATACTAGGGGCATGGTGACTTGTTTTAAGTAAAAGATTGTTTTTTTCCATAGGTTTGGAGTACAGTACGGTTTTTAATGTACCTTCATGTTTTTGTATCTCAACGTCCAAATAATGAACAACATGTTCATTAATGGTTGCTGAGAACCGAATTAACGGATGGCAAAATGTTAAGCATGTCCCAATGAAATTATTAAGCTGTTCACCAGTGCCCTTCCATAGCAACAGGATATCATCCACATATCTAAGCCACAATTCGACATGTGGATGGGAGCCTGATGGAAAGACATAGGTTTTTTCAAAAAACATCATATAGAGGTTAGCGAACCCCGGGGCTGCAGGCGAGCCCATAGAGGTGCCTTGTTGCTGTATGAAAAATTGTGCGCCAAACCTAAAATAGTTCTTAGTCAAAATTATGTCTAACAATGACATAAAACAAATTGATCTGCGGTTAGTTAAGGACGCGTCCTCACATTTGTGTTGTTCTCAACTGCTTCTATCCCTTCCTCAAGTGGAATGTTTGTATATAGAGATTTTATGTCTAGTGTGACTAAATAGGTAACATCTTTACAGTCCAAGTTTTTTATAATTTTTAACAATTCTGTGGTCAACTCAATATTTGAAAAAATTGCTATTTATGTGGACCAATTTTTGCAAAAATATGTCAAACGAGATCAACGTTCTCTACAAGATACCACAGAATTGTTAAAAATTATAAAAACTTTTAAAGATGTCACACTAAATTTTTCACACTAGACATAAAATCTCTATATACAAACATTCCACTTGAGGAAGGGGATAGAAGCAGTGAGAACAACACTATGTGAGGACGCGTCCCTTAACTAACCAGCAGATCATTTGATTATGTCATTGTTAGACATAATTTTGACTAAGAACTATTTTAGGTTTGGCGCACAATTTTTCATACAGCGACAAGGCACCTCTATGGGCTCGCCTACAGCCCCGGGTTCGCTAACCTCTATATGATGTTTTTTGAAAAAACCTATGTCTTTCCATCAGGCTCCCATCCACATGTCGAATTGTGGCTTAGATATGTGGATGATATCCTGTTGCTATGGAAGGGCACTGGTGAACAGCTTAATAATTTCATTGACATGCTTAACACTTGCCATCCGTTAATTCAGTTCTCAGCTACCATTAATGAACATGTTTTTCATTATTTGGACGTTGAGATACAGAAACATGAAGGCACATTAAAAAACCGTACTGTACTCCAAACCTATGGAAAAAAACAATCTTTTACTTAAAACAAGTCACCATGCCTAGTAATTCAATGCATACCAAAAAAGTCAGTTTGTCAGGGCAAGACGTATTTGCTCTGGGCACATCATCATATATTGAACAGATGAAAAAGATAGTTAAAAAATTCACACAAAGAGGATATGATAGAAATAAATTGGAAACTATGGGGCAGGATGTTTAGGCCATGGATAGAGATGACTGTTACAAAAATAATTTAAAAAGGGAAAAACAAGGATAGATTCTCATTCATTAGTGAGTTCGGATGTCAAAGTAAAAAATCGATATATTATAAAAAAATACTGCCCGCTACTGTCCACTGATCCCAAATTCGGTTACTTGTTTAAAACACCGCCGAGATTTATTTATCGAAGGCTAAAACCTTGGGGAATATGCTTATTAGATCAGACATAAGGGATAAAAAACAAACTATGAGTATAACAACAAAAAAGAAGGGACATTTCCGTGTATGAATTGTCAAAATTGCCATGCCATTATACGTGGTTCATATATCACACATACCACAAAAGGACACAAAATCAAAAATTAGAGGTATGCATTTCTTGCAATTAGCAAAAATGTCATTTATTTTTTGAAGTGCCCTTGTGGCTTGGGATATGTGGGGCAGACCACCCCCAATGTTAAAATCAGAATTAATGAACATCGTTCAGCCATACGTACGTTCCAGAAAAAAATAGACAAAAGTGATGACAATGACAATAAAAAATTTGGAGAGAGCTCGGTTGCCCGTCAAATTTGGAGAGAGCTCGGTTGCCACGGAGTGTCAGAACTTCGATGGTGTATTTTAGAACAGGTCTATCCCTTAGAAGGTACATCAATAGAAAGAACACTCTTGCGCAGAGAAGCAATGTAGATTTTTAAGTTAGATACACTCAACCCCAAGGGACTAAATGAACCTTAACATGTTTTTTTTTTCTATAAAAGTGATAAAGTTATGTTCTGAAATCGTATGTTTTAAATGTTTTTAATGTTGTCAGACAGTTACTAAATTTAAAAATGACAATTAATCTCCTATATAAGTATAGTCTGTAATCACCCTACCTGTGCTTGAGAAAGGAGGAGTTTGTCCCTTCCGAAACGTCGCTTTCCCCTGGAGGGTGACGCCCCCTGTCCATACTGCTCTCACTACTACATGCGGCTCATGAGATTGGCTGGATCGAGTCTTTCACTGCTTGTGGATACTGCTGTTGCAGATTATTGAAGAGGAATACAAGTATGGGTTTATGGACTGTTTTTACTTGAATGAAGACTTTGAATAAACGTGAGTTTTTACTATTCACTTTGGTCGGATTGATATATGTTGGCAGCAATCGTTGCCATCACCCTGTTACAGAGGCATGCTACACAGTCTAATGAAGGCCTCTATTGCTATATCAGTACTGCAGTATATAATAAAGTAAGTACAAGTAAAAGAAAAAACAGTGCAGAAAAGTTTTTAAAAAATTAAGAAGATTCTAAAAATTAAAAGAAAACTTTTCCCATGTGCCAAATAAAAAACCTAAGAAAATTAACAAAATATGTATCATATTAGTAAAAAATCAGATCTAATACAATATCATGTTATTTAATTTAGCATAGTGAACGCTGTAAAACGAAAAAAAGAAAACAACATTTGTCTTTTGGGGTCATCCTGCAGCCCAGAAAAAAGGGAACAAAAAGTACGGTAAGTAGAAGTCATATACACTTCAAATTGGTACCAATAGGAAATAGACCTTACCACATAAAAAATAATCTACAACACAGTTTGAATGGCATACAAAAGAAAAAAATTATTGGTCTCAGAAAATGACAATCCAAAAAATGTTTTAATTAGCTTTTTTGATTTTTTTAAATAATTAAAACATAATGGAAACTATGTAAATTTGGTTTTGATGAAATTCTACTGACCTACAGAGTAAGGATAGCATGTCATTTATTTTGTGTAACTCCAAAAAAAAAACTCCCACAAAAAAATTGCTCAATTGCGTTTTTTCGAGTGCCATCTTACAAATAATAATTTTTGGTTCCCAATTACATTATATGGTGCATTAAATGATACCATTAAAAATACAACTTGTGTTGCTGGTGATAAGGTATTCATAGTATAAATCCAATATGCCTCCTGTTGCAAGAGGTGTTTCTCTAAGCACTAGAGAAGGAGAATGCTTAGAGAAACACCTCTTGCAACAGGAGGCATATTGGATTTATACTATGAATAGTTTATCGCCAGCCGGCCTAAATGAGAATTTTAACATTAGGGTATTTTTGTAAGTTTGTATGTTTGTAAATTTTGTATTTAAAGATGTGCAATATTGATTACTTGAAGTAGAATGTAATTGTCTAGATGGATTAGTGTAATGTAATGTAAAGAAAGTCTGAAGCTCGGACTTGCGTGCTTGAGAAAGGGGAGGGTTCTCCCTGAAACCTTGCACGTTGGGTGCAAGTCCCGCCTGTCCGTATCTACTCACTCTCCACTACTGCGAGCTGGATTAAAGAGATGCCGCTGGAGATATACTATGTCGATTTGGATTTAAGGTCACCATGGACTACGTTTCAATCATGCAAGTAGCATAATGTTATGCACTATCTTTGTTCATATTTATAATCGAAATAGGAATGAAATGAAATAAATTAAGATACTGTAATAAGTTGTGTGGTTCCTGCTGTTGTTGTTGAAACAAGCCATAACATAGCCATGTCAATGAAAAATTAAAAAGTTGTACCTCTCAGTAGATGAAGATAAAAAACAAAAATTAAAATGGGGTGGACCTTAAAGAGCATCTATCACCTCCAGGGAAACATTATGAAATAACAGGAGACTAAAATACAAACACTTGCTCAAATATGCTTCTCTGAAAAAAAAAATCAAAGCATTTCCCCTGTATTCAGTTTTTTTTTTTAAAGCGCAGGCCCTTTAAGAAAGGACTGATGTTTGGCCAAGTCAATGCCTGACAGTATGATGGATCACTATGTTGACAGCTCTGTGAAACATCTTGTTTCTGAGCTGGTAGAGTCCACTGTGAAAGGGGGAGTCTGGAAGTCTACATCATGTGTGCACACTGGTAAGCTCTGGGCTGCTATTTCTGTGCTGGATATTATTACACTAGCAGCAGTGTAATATTGATGCTTGTGTTCCATGGAGGAGGAGGCTGAAAGTAACAGGTAAACCCTGTCACACTATGTCCTCATTGTGCTGTGCCTGCTGCAGTGTATTTAGTGAGAGACTCAGATTAACCCTATACGAGCATGTATATCCTCACCTCCCCCCTGCACAGTTGGTATCCCCCCAAGGAAGGAATATCATCAGATTGTGAGCTCTCCCTAACAAAGTGAAAGTAAAATCTGTTTCCCTATTAAACTGAGGTAAATCCTCTGATTTGCTAATGATATCTATTTGAGAAAAGTCTTATAATTTCATGTATTATAAATTTTGGTGTGTTTGTGTAGAGGTGATAGGTACTCTTTAAGGGGTTAAGAAAGGGAGACTGAAGTCGGTTCTGCACACCATGATGGATCAATGTGTTGACAGTTCTGTGAGACTTCCTACTTCTGGGCTGGGAGTCGGCTCTAAATCTGCAGTGTCACGAGCAGCACTGCAGTCCGCACGTCGGGCCATGAGCACACTCATGTCTCCTCTTCAGACACTCTGCTGGTGACAAATGGCACCGTGACCTGCACATTGGGCTACGGGCACATTCACACACCAGCTCTAGTACTCACCTCTCCACTTTCCTGCTTCCCTGCGCCGAGTGTCTTAGAGAAAATTCTGCTGTGTTAGGCTCTGTCTACTGACCACATTTTTCTGAGACCTGCCCTGACCTTTCTGCCTGTCCCCGACTATGAGTTTGCCTGCCAAATCTGTACCACGCTGCATGCTGGCTGCCTCAACAAGCCAGTCACGTCAAGGTAGCGACCTGGTAGTCTCTGCTGCAGCAAGTCCACCCTGCCTTGTGGTGGACTCTGGTGAACACCGGAAGGCTACTTAGACTCCACTCTGTGATGGGGCTTTACCACCGCTTGTTGTGATCCAGAGGATCCATACCTACCCAGCCATTATATGCAGTATGTATACACAGTGAAGATCAGTGCTGCTATCTTTATGTTGGGTGTTATTACACTGGCATAAATGTAATATGAATGGCTTTGTGTTGTAGAGCAGAAGAATGAGGCTGGAGGCAGAAGCAACAGGTACCTACATCCTTAGTGTGGCTGCTGAATATTTTTTACAGTATATAACGAAAGACTGAGATTAACCCTTTAAAAGCTGTTATATCCTCCTCTAGCAGATCAAACCTTTACAAGCTGCTGTATCCTCCTCCTTTAAATTGACCACGCAATAACTAGGATTTGTATTTTGCTGATTTGCTGTCCGTTAAGATGTACTCATGAATTAAGTCACCTTGTTTCTGATTCACTTTTATTAGAATTTATGAGAGAAATCAGTTCTCCCATTGTTTTGTATGGACCAATTAATCACCTTACTCTTGGTCAGATCTGAGCCATCATAGCCACATTTACCATTCATATGCGCTATAGATTCCCCTCTACACACAGGTGGTATCTCTCAGAGAAGGAATCTCACCAGATTTTGACCTCTCTCTGGTAGAATAAAAGTAAAACCTATGTCCCTGTAATACTGAGGTAAATTAAAAGGTTCGCTTATTATGTGTATTTGAGAAAAGTCTTATAATTTCATCTACTGTCCATTTCTGTTTTTGCCACATAGGTGGGTGATGGTGATAGGTCATTTTTAAAGGCAAAAAAGAATTTAAAATCTCATGGGCAGACAGAATAACAAACAGTAAGGTCCAGTTCACATCACGTCTGACGTTCCATGACGTACACCGATGACACAGATGGATCTGTTTCTCTCATAGTGTCTGTCATTTTAATGGGAAAAAATAGTGCTGTATGCTGCTCTACTAGCGCATCTCAAAAAAATTAGAATATCATCAAAAAGTGAATTTATGTCCATGATTCAAGTTGAATAGAGAAAACCATATATTGTATAGAATAATTACATACAGTAAGATATATTTCAAGCGTTCGTATCTGAGGCTAAAATATGCTGTTCTGATCTGATTGGAGAATAGGATTCCACCAATCAATTTTTAATAAAATTAAGAGGTATGTATTTAGATGATGTAATTGATAAGTAACCAATAAACTTATCTGGGTAGGCTTTGGTATGATAATTATGGAAAGCTTAATTAAGTTGTTTGACCAATAGAATATGTAATCCATGCATAATGATGTATAATGACGTAAATATGATCCGCCTTAAACAGAAGTTCTAAAACTCATGTTCTGCTTGTAATAATATTAGAAGATTTGCATTGACAGTTGTGTCTGCATCTCTTTTCATTCATTTGCATATGTCTTTCCACAACATGGGTGATTCAATATATCAGAAAATAAGAACGAGAAAGTAATGAGTCTATGCAATATGTTGGTTTCTCTGTTTGACTTCACTTACAAACAGAAAATAACTTTTTGATGATATTCTAATTTTTTGAGATCCACTAGTATTTTGTTTAGTCATTTTTGATAGAATCTGTGACAGAGACTCTAAATGGAACCAGCAAGGCAGATGGGAACTGGACCTTAGCTTGACAGTATAAGCCATATGACTCAATAATATATTATTAGTTACTTTATAAAAATTCCTAAGTAGGAATAAAATAAGAAATATTATCAAAAGTGACATGTTGGACTGTTATGTTGTAATTACTATAGTAATGGCATTTAGCCTTTTCCAGCAGGTTCGTTATCATCTTTACTAACTTTTAATATGTATAGTGACATGTCAGAAGCTTTGATTTCTAATGGTTTTCGTGTGGAGACCTCCACCAGTCACTACAACAAAGAAGAAAAAGAACTTGCCAAGAGTTCTGTGCTCCTTTGTTACTAATCAGCTGTGCTCAGCATTTTATAGAAAGTCAATTCTGCAGTGTATAAAGCCGAGAAGTCTTGGAGCCAAGAAGAAACAGAGGCAAAATGCTCAACTGAACGCTTCTATGCCTTTATTTTAGCCATTGGTGGAGGTCTCAGCATCTGGACCACCACCAATCAAAACTTCTCACATGCCACTATTAGAAGAGTGAAGAAATCAGGCGATACCTTTTAGAGGCTAACTGAGTATATTTGACAGTGAGCTTTTGAGAAGATAGCTCCCTTCTTCAGACCCGTGTTTTTACAACAAACTGAAAATACACAGACTTTTTATACACAAAAGACATGGATCTTCAAAGGATCTTAGAATTCTTAAAAAAAAACAAAATGCAATATAAGTAACAGTTATTTACAAAAAGGTCAAAAAAAAAAACATCTGGAAACTTGTGAGGCGTGACAGGATGATCAGTAATTAAATTTTTCTTATCTAAAATTAATCAGGAGATTTGTTGCTCTCCACAGTTCACACATAGTTTGTCATGAAAGCTGGCATGAATATTAACCCATTTTTGCAGAGTTTTAAATTTTTGCATTCATTTATATTCCCATTCCTTCCTCTCCCTCTGAGTCTTAAAATTTCCCATTAAGATCGTAACCTGTGGGGGGGGGCGTGGCCTGATCCTGCATGGCGACGGACGTGTGAGTGAAGAGCTCCAGGGGGAATCGCCACAACGGCCCAACTAAACATTATCCAGCTAGCCAAAACACGGCCCAATATTAGCCATAAGATCCACAGACAAATCCCATCCAGATTTGGCAGAGAGGAGACAAGCGGCAACTAGTGACCGGACAACGCAGAGAGAGGCCCGGCGCCCGCACGGAACGACTGCACCTACCTTGGCGGCATCCACCGCATAACCGGCGGCGCATCGGCATCCATATCCGCCGGCCCACGGAGGAGAGCGGGGCCCTGCCAGATCGTCTCGGGCGAGCTGCCGTGTACCTGAATCCCTGCAGCACAGCCAGCTGTAGTGGAGTGCCGGAAGAAGCGACAGGAGGCGGAGTGCTGCCTGGATACAGCTACCTCACTGAAGTCCTCAGGTGAGCGACGCAGCGCATCTAATCCCCCTCTGACTTTACTGACACACCCATAAGAGGCCCTATCTACCTACTAACTAAACGGCCCGGGCACGGCGTTTGCCGCCCAAGAAATAGTATAATCAACAGCGGCGGCTGGCAGAGCAGTGAATTGTGTGCTACACGTGGCAGACGCCATCCTTAGTAGCCGCGGCGTGTTACGGCTCAACGAAACAGACGCCAAAATTTAACGCCTCTACACAAAACAACCTAAATGATACAAAAACAGTGCTTGAAGAGCCCTCCATCTACCTCTGGGACTGATTACAATCATGATTATGGATGCTACATACAACATTATAAATTGCCCCTAACATTACAATACCCGCTGCATACCCAATAATAAGAGGACAGTGCTACATGGTGCATACGCCATTATGAGAGTTCAAGACCTTCCCACAGCCCGTATCCTGTTTCCAGCTTCCAACACCTTCTGATTGTTATCACACTTCCCATCACTTCAGGACTACCTGTAGGAGCATTAATATATAACACCCTGTCATCTACCCCGTTATTACCTCCACCATCAAAGTGCACCCTTTACTCGAACACTCCCAAGACATAAACCTTCTAATTCTACAAGCTCAACTTCTGATGCTTGGGCACTCCAAGAACCTACAACGCAGCGCAGAGCTCAACCTCTACCTAACCATAATTTTGTGGCCCATCGTCCTCAACTATCTCATACATTGTAAAGCTCTCCCATCCCACCCCAATACAAATAAAGGGCGATGGGAGGCACATCTTAAAAAAATGGCAACCGCATAAACCTGCAAAACAACTGAATTTTCAGAATCCCCCATCCAATACGAGACGCCAATTGCAGCAGTCCGCGGCCCCCCAATCACCCCGACACCTCAACACTCTAATTTTGGGATTGAAACAGCCAAAACCCCTTTGGGGACACTAATTCTGGGGAAGCCACTCTACAACGCCTTTTTGCCTCTTTTAGGGAAAACCTCCAGTCAGATTTTAAACACATGATGACCGATCTAAGAAGAGATATCCATTCTTTGGTTTCCAGGACGGAACACATAGAAAAGAAACTAGGGGAATTTGTGACCTCTCATAATCTACTAATTGATACCAACTCAGCCTTAGAAAGAAATAATCCAGCACAGACTGTCAGCAAAGGTCATGGATCGTAGAAGACCCGTTCCAGAAGACTACAACAATCGTATTACGAGGCCATTCCAGAAATCGTGGGCCCCGATCAGCTCCTCCCTTTCTTACCGAACTCTAATGCCCCTGGTCTTGCCTGACGCCTCATCCAAAGATCATACCAAATAGACAGGATACACATACTGCACTAAACCAAACACCTCCCGTCCATCCCTCCGGATTCCTAGAGATGCGATAGCTAAAGTTTCATTTATTCCCGATAAAAGCATGATTTCTTGAGAGCCTTGAGCAGAACAAACACCTACCTAAAAGTTCTCCAACCTTTCACATCTTTTCCCCGACCTATCCGCGAGGCCACCAAGCTTCGCCGAAAAGAGATCCTGCCCTACACAAAAATATTGAGGACAATCAGTTCTCACCATGGGATTCAGTAAATCTGATACTCACAAAAGATGGCAACACTCATGATTGCCACTCCCTACCAGCGGCAAAAGACCGAGCATGCATCGTGGGACCTGCTCACAAACACTCCAGAGATTCTCCACCGATAAAGAACAGCCAAAACAGACCAGAACATCTTCTCACACTCAGTGGTCCTGAGAAGCAAGACCCGACACTCCTCCCTCTCAATCACCTGATTGCTGGACATAACCCTCTCCCCTAGGACCTTTCCATAGATATTTGACGTCTACATTTTTCTTTCACTTCTGCCCTGTTACCCTGCAGGGCGACCGGCCAAAAGACTTTACTCCCACTCGCCTGATATTCACACTTTCCGTTCTATCGAAAACTACATGTTTTGGCTGTTCATTACTTTATGTTCTTGTTTCTTCCCTATATTTGGGCTGTAAGTTCCACAAAGTCCCTTTATCTTAGTTTTCCTGGCCAATGCTTGGATGAGTACCTAGAGCGTGTAAAATCTTGGCCACCTCCCTGGGGAAAAAAAAGATTCTCTCTATAAGTATAAAACCACACCTAATCTCCTCACTTCAAGATAATGGGAAGCACATCAAACTAATGTCATGGATGTGAAACGTCTGAACCTCGCCATTTAAGAGGAACGTTACTTTCTGACGAGAACCGTTCTAAAATCTCGCGCAGACAATAGGATGATCTGCTTACAGAGACTCACCTCACAGCCAGTGGCTGATTCATCGGGCCTTTGACATCATAAAAGGTTCCCGGATGGACCTACCACAGCCTCTCTCAGACACAAAGAAAGTCTGGGGTGGCTAAACTTTATAAAGGACACAGCAGT
Organism: Phyllomedusa bahiana; assembly: GCA_025379985.1. Lineage (NCBI taxonomy): Eukaryota > Metazoa > Chordata > Amphibia > Anura > Hylidae > Phyllomedusa > Phyllomedusa bahiana. The sequence goes on from JAODAL010031775.1 coordinate 39,348, forward strand.
ACATTTTCAACCTATCAAATTCTATTATTGATGACAAAGGCCTCTTCTCATTCTGAACTGCAACGTTAAAATTCCCTCCATACACAATCATAGCCCTCTATGATAGCTCCTAATGTTTAAGCAACGACTATCATCACCCAAAACCATTTTTGAAAGCTAAAACCTTTACATCTCCAAACGTATTATTGCTTGTGGGTACTTTAACACATAGTCATTGATAAAAAACTGGATAGATCCGTGCAGGAAGTACCAAGGGACTTGTTTGAACTTAAAGACTTGCTCATGATGGAGGACCTCCATGACCATTGGAGATACTCCACCCAGGGGAAAAAAGACTACACATTCGACTCGAGCGGTTCAAAATCTCACTCCAGGATAGATTTCTTTTTAGTAAATCAGACCAACTTTTTCGGCGGTCCTGTCCTGGTAGATAGGAATAAAACATGGTCAGAACCAATGCCCCAATATAATGACAATTCCGAAATATTATTTGCCCCCCCTACATTCCTCACCTTGCTGAATTAATCAACCACTACTGAAATCTGCGGACATAGTCTCAGAAATTAATAAATCACTCAGAGAGTACTTTACATTAACGCCCCATCTGCATCCATCAGCACAAACCTTGTGGTGCGCACCACAAGGCACACATAAGAGGGATTTTGAAAGCGATAGCCTCTTGCAAAAAACGAAAAAGGAAAAAGTGTTGATACACTGTTAATACAAAATTGCGAACTAGAAACCAAACTCAATACCCTACCCTACCATAAAAGATAAAGATGAGTAAAAGAAAATAATAATCCAACTTCAACAACTTAACCTTAAAAAATATGACACCAAATAAACAAAATTGAAATTGGAGGAATTTTTTATCTCAGAGGGACCGTCCTGGGAAAGATCCTAGCTATAAGAGTGAAAGTTACCCAGGCTAGATCAAGATAGATTATCTAACCAGAATAGATGAAAAAAAGAATACAATGACCCATCAGCAAAAATATAGAATGAGATTTGCGAACTTACTACAGTTTCGTTATATAAAATTCAAAAGATAAGATTGCACTGCCGTCATTCCGCCTCGGCAATTAACTGGCTTTCTCTCAAAGATAGACTTACCCGTCTCTATCAGAGACAGAAAATTCATCCTGGACAAAACCCATATCACTTAATGAGGTCGAGCAAGGTCATAAAGCCATCCAAAAACTTAAACAAATCTCCCAGACCTGATGTCTGTCCATTAGAGTATTATAAACTTTTTTCTCAAGTCTATCGCCCCACCTTCTAAACATTTTCCGACATAAAGAAGAACATAGCGGTACTCCTCCACATAGATGTTGGAAACCACAATCGCCACGATACCCCAAACCTGGAAAATCCCAGATCTAGTAACCAATTATAGACCCATCCGTTGCCTAAACTGTGACATTAAGACACTCAAAAATTTAAAGTCCAACAGATACGAGTCTATCCTTACTACTTTGATCAATAAAGAACAATTAATTTGTTCAACAGACAAACAAGAGATGGTGCACACACAGGAGGGAATTGATAGTGCTTACACTATGCTAATTAGAAAAGATTCCTATGGTCCTTCTCTAACCTTGATGGAGAGAAGCATTGATAGGACAACGGGAGTACATCAGAGAAGTCCTTCTAAAATTTGGGATTTGAAGGCAATTTTCTAAGAGCAATTCCTGTCCCTCTACACCTCACCACCATCGAGGGTGCTTACCTCAGGTTTCCGGTCCTATCCCTTCCCAAACTCCAAGGTACCCAGTCCAGGGTGCCTCTCAATCTCCCCAAATCTAAACACTTATGTGGTAGAACCCTTAGAGCACAGCAATTAGTCCTCCCCACTAATCTCCGAATTCAATATACAATACAGAACATAAAGTAAGTCAGTAATGCTGACGACATACTAACTAAGTGTAAAGACCCCGTATAACACTATACTCAGCCCTCTTGCTTCTTCCTAGAAAATACTCACAGGTCTCATATTACAAATTAAATGCGAACAAAACTACTCTCTTAGCAATAAACTGTTCACCAACATTGAAAACCCAGTTAACAGAGCTACAACTCCTTTGGTCAGACTCTTACATCACGTATTTGGGAATAAAAATATTTCCAAACCTCCACCACACTATTAAACTAACTTAGAGATCTCACCACCACCGTCAGTTCAGAAATACAAAGATTACAACAGTTACCTGTTGTCCTGGATATACGAAAATTAACCTCAGACAATAGATGCTCTCATTACCTTTAAATATTTGTATATAGTCGGTTGCTTACCCTTTATACTTCCAGAATCCCTACTAAATGGTTTGCAAACTAAAATCCTGCGGTTTATATGGGGCGCGAGTAAACCCAGGTTCAAACGACTATACTAAACAGACATATAAAGCTTATGGAACCTAACTGTTTTCCGAATCTGCTCCACTAAATATTGCGGCAATATTAGATCCGACCTTTTCCTGTGGAAACAACCCAAATTCACACACATTGGGCCTCCATAGAATCTTACAACCCACCACTAACGGTGAAAAGATAAATTAATGAGCCTTGAGCAGTACATGGCTACCAAACTGGAGCACCCAACTTTACAACACCACGCAGGCCCTTGCCCTGGAACAAATAAGTTGACCCCCAAACAGGGTGTAAGGGTGGATCGTAATTCCACCCCATAACGGTACTCTAACTTCCAGGGCGACACACTCTTCTCACTTATCAATATGGATGGAAAGTGGCTTACCACATTGCCAATTGTATGACCGCGTTGTCCTTTAATCCTATGCCGACATTAAAGCAGAGTATCAAATATCCCCCCAAAACAGTTCCTAATGATTATCTGCAAAGTTAGGAGTATACTACAGAGTCCTGGAAAGTGGCCCTCACGCCCACAAGGCGATTTGCCCATTCCCAACACATCCTATTCCGAAAAAAGGATTTGAAAAAGGGATTTTCAGCAGCTACTCCTTCCTGACCCTAAGGAATATCTCACTTCCAATACCTGACTATGCTTCTCAAGTGGGAAAAAGGAACTAAAAAGATCTCTCTCTATTGAAAGAGCTGGATAGAAGCATCGTCAGTCCCGTTAAGTCTCTCTCTGGAGCGGCCAAATCATACGGAACTATCGAGAAAACTGCACCTTCGGATGTACCTGCTCACACTTAATAGAATTTGCTCACAAAAGGCCCCAGTCTATTCCAACTTTTGTTGAGAGGCTGCGGAACGTCGGGTCTCTATTAACATATGTGGTGGGAACTGCCCGACAATCTAGGGCGCTATGGAGGGAAGTTGTAGTAAGATCCTAGCAGAGGTCCTCTGTTTCCCAATATCCCATACACCAGAACTAGCCATTTAGATATTAAACGCAAAAGAACTATCCGCCCAGTTTTTCATTCCATCATATACCATGTTCCTAACAGCAGCCTAGGATGCCGATAGCACATTACTGGAGAAACAGCCTACTCCCTTAGTAAATCCAAGGAAGTAATCCAACGAACAAACTACCAATTCAATGCTGAAACTGTATAGCACTCCCACCTCTCCTAGTAGGCAAAATACGCCATAAGTGGCAAGTGTGGATTTGACTCCAAATACTAGCAACGGGTCACCCTCGTAGAGAACCAGAGTATCTCTCCATCTCATATATTTTGGAGTACTACAAAGATTAACTTACCAATCACTCTAGATCAGATGATGAATCCTATCCTAATTACCTTCCATGAATTACCTGGAATGGTTGCATAAATACTGACTCCGGCTTTGACTGTCATCTCACTGCGATATATAACTAATTTGATTTCTAATTAGCTTTTATGTTTCCTGTTTAAATGTGCCGCGCGTGTTGGCAAAATGCTTTGAGTTTTTGCTATGAATCTTTTGAAATCTAACATTAAAAATTTATGTCTCGAAGAAATCGTAACCTGTAAACACTTCCATGGATGATTTTTCCTCCAGATAAAGTGCGGACCACTGGGAGATCTTTTCTCTGCTGTTTGTTAATACGTGAATCAGTGTGAATTCCATATACGTCTGACTGAGTGCTCCTGCCGCTGGTAGTCACCACATAAAGGCCTGTGTTTGGACATTGTCACACACAAGATTAGATAACACCACATTGGAAAGACCTCAGGACAAATGAATTCCCCCCTTATTCTGTGCACTGTTTGTATTGTGGACAGGTACACTGTCAGCGGTGTGTATGTGCACTTGCGGTCTTAGCACCTTTTCTGCAGGCAGGAGAGGTGCCATTATCTGTTGGGGCCTTCAGGAGCCCTCCGGACAATATGCGCCGCAGGTTTGTGTTGCCGAAAGGAAAGGAGAGGGGTACTGGGAATATGTCTTTGAGTCTATTAGTCCCTAACAGTAAGCACATGTTTGAAAGTTCCCTTGGCAATCTTTCGTAGGATCTCCAGTTGTGGGTTGTAGGTGACAACTAGGGGCAACTGTCTGTCAATTTTGGTCTGTATCCAACAGCCAGGCTATACGATACAATTGTATTTGCTCCGACAAAGCAGACCTGGACAAACACCTCCTGGATCTGAGGACAAAATTTCTCAAACTTGGATACAGACCAAAATTGACAGACAACCAAATCAGCAAAGCAGCAGCCATTAACAGGGACAGTCTGTTCACATACAAAGAGACCCAGAAGAACGAGTGCCCCTAGTTGTCACCTACAACCCACAACTGGAGATCCTACGAAAGATTGCCAAGGACCTTCAACCTGTGCTACATAGGGACAACAGACTCAAAGACATATTCCCAGTACCCCCTCTCCTTTCCTTTCGGCAACCACCAAACCTGCGGCGCATTATTGTCCGGAGCGCTCTGAAGGCCCCAACAGAAAATGGCACCTCACCCTGCCTGCAGAACATGTGCAAGACCTGCAGGCACATCCACACCGCTGACAGTGTAACTGTCCCACAATCCCAACAGGTGCACAGAATAAGGGGGACATTTTCCTGCAGGTCTGCCAATGTGGTGTATCTAATCATGTGTGTGCAATATCCGACCACAGGCCTTTATGTGTGGGAAAAAGGGCAGAGATTCAGTCAGCGTATGAATTCACACAGATTCACGATTAACAACAGCAGAATAGATCTCCCAGTGGCCGCACATTTCTCTGGAGAAAATCACTCCATGGAAGATTTAAGGTTACATCTTAATGGGAAATTTTAAGATCAGAGGGAGAGGAAGGAATGGGAATATAAATTAATGCAAAAATTTTAAACTCTGCAAAATGGGTTAAATATTCATGCCAGCTTCATGTCAAACTATGTTGGAACTGTGAGAGCAACAAATCTCCCCTGATTACATATAGATAAGAGAAATAATTACTGATCATCCCCTTTTTCACGCCTCACAAGTTTCCAGACTGTTTATTTCTTGACCTGTTGTAATAACTGCTCTACTTATATTGCATTTTGTTATTTTTAAGAATTCTAAGACCCTTTGAAGATCCTTTGTCTTTTGTGTATAAAAAGTCTGTGTTTTTTCCCAATTTGTTTTTATAACACTGTCTGAAGAAGGGAGCTAGTCCTCTCAAAAGCTAACTATCAAATATACTCAGTTAGCCTCTAAAAGGTATCGCCTGATTTCTTCACTCTTCTACTACTTTCTATGGCTAACACGGTACAACATTATACCACATGCCACTATGAGATGTCAGACATTAGTAAAAAAATTATAGGCACCCTTTAAAAACACGATCCTCTAGCTTTCAGCTACTGACATAAAGTTGAGCATTATGAAGAATAATGCCACACTACACTGTAAATGCTACTTCTTTTACCTAGGGGCTTAGCAGATCACTAGAGCACTGGCAATTCTGTGGTACACCGATATCAAACATTTATTTACAGATTTTTGAAGGGCTATTGAACTTTTAACACAACCCACTTTACATAAAGCAGTTGCAATAAAAAAAAATCCTTTTTTTTGTTCTTACAAGTCAAAACATGAAGGTTGAACAATATCTCCATTTGTCTTTGGCATTATTTATCACTTAACCCCAATTAGTAAATGGTCAACACAGTCAATGAGACAACCAGAGTCTATACACATTTCCATGTATCTGAGCTAGTGCTGAGGGAAAAGTTTCTGAAGAACCTCATCAACTTTAGGCACTAAGGACATACTGTATTTCAAAATAATTTCATCCTTGATGAAGTTTTTCTCTGGAATCTTTTCGTTTCTTTTATTCTTACAGTGAAATAAAATGGCATCTTTTCTTGAAACAACTGTAGAATATCCTTCCGTCCTTATAACTTTGTGGACTGATGTTTGAACGACTTTTCGTGGATCTATAATCATTTTTCGGGCCCTGATGGACTCATGATCACTAGGTTCTCTATAAGAATGTTGAAGAATATTGATCCCTGGGATATGATTCCATAGGTTGAATTCAGAGTTGTTAACCAATGGTGGAAAAATATAATTTGCAAAACGAAAGACACTTGTTTTTGGATATCGTTTCTGGAGACTCCTCATTAAAGATAGCCAGTCCTGAAATTTTACTGGAACAATAATCTCATCAATGTCATTTAGGACAACAAACTTGGTTGTATACATATTTCTATAAATGCAATCATTTAAACATGCAATCTGTCCATAGTAGCCAATGTCACTCTCAAGTCCTTTAGAATAACGCCATTTTTTCGAAGTTCTTAGATATTTGTCTATTGGCCAGGGTATTACATCTACAAGACCTTCTTGAACGTAATGTCTTAAAATCTTGTCCACATTGTCATGGCAGCTGTTGTTGTAGATGGTGACTCTAGAGGCTCCTAGTATTTTATACATTTCAATAGCCTGAATCACCTGCAAAACATTATTATACTGCCCATAAAAGGCAGAGATACAAACAGTAAAATCAGCAGAAAGGGACCCTGTAGGAACTTTTGGAATCTTAAACATTGGAATTTGTCCTAAATCTTTTGACTTCTTTGTATGGACAGATATGTAGGCGTAATCACATTCAGGTGAGGTTTTACATAGGAGATCAGCTGTCTCATAAGGGAATCCAAATTTATCCCTAATAACATCAATTTTTGCTTTAACCTGTAAATAACCATTTTGCTTGCAATAGAACAAACAGTAAAGGTCTTTGACCTTTTTATGGAGTATAGCAAGTATCCGTATTAAATCAGTTGCTCTTGGATCATAATATGGAGAGATGATGAAAGTTTTGTTATCTTCTACTCTTATGAAGGGACCTTTGACAATGTTTGGAACAGAGTTTATTTTAGAATCCTGAGGTTGTAGTACATATAATAGCAAGCTGAAGAGGAACCCTAATGCATTGCATACAATGAACAGACGTCTTATTGGGCAGAACATGTTTTTATCCTGAGATGAGACTGCAAAAAAGAAAACAAATATTGTAAGTATAAAGGAATGGAAATGCATGAAAACATAACATATGAAAATTGTTTGATTTCAATGACAAAACAACTAAATAAATGAACTGTGATAAAATTGTGAAATTGTGAAAAATTCTATAGGGTAAGTAACCTGTTTTTCAAATGAAACAGGTTTGTAAAAAATTTTGTTTACAAGACAAAGTTGCTACACATCACAAGGGTGTACATACTAAAGGGGAAGCCCACAGAAATGCTTTAGGATCCTCCAGACAAGACAGTGGACCAAGCTTTGGTCCAAGCCAGTCCCATTTGCTGTTAGGCTATGTTCACACGGTGTATTTGCAGGGCGTAATTACGCCCGCAATTATGCCATGTGGACGGGGCGGGAACGGGGGATTGAGCGGGGGGCCGGCACCTCACCGGCCCATAGAATTTCATTACCAGCGGTGCGTATACGCCGCTGGTAATTCACGTCACTTATCTCCCCCTCGCCGTATTCGCCGAGCAGGGAGAGGAGACGTAATCCATAGTTCTCTATGAGAACTGTGCATTACCGTAATGACTGGGACGTATTTAAGCCGTAATTTGCGCACTCCGGCGCATAATTACGGACTGAAATACGTCCAATTTTAAGCCATGTGAACTTAGCCTTAATGGACAAATGCCATATTATGAGTCATGCTGCGACCTATCCCACTCGTTTACCTCTCTGCCACACTGTGCAACTTGCCTGGTCCCAAGTTCATCAGCTCCCTCACCCTCCTGCCGCCTATCTCCACCATAGGGCTTATATACTGGTCCTCACTGATTTAAAGGTCCAGTATGTGCCAGCCAGCTTTCCTAGGCCAATGACTTTCCACCTGATGCTTCTAAAAGGGCACTCCCTCCTTCCTTCCTTACTAGTTCATTGGTGTGATACATGGTGCTGCATTGCGTTCTATAGTGGGACTTCTTGATATCTAATCTCAGCTTGTTTCCTGATCTATCTGCCTTTCTGCTGCCTGTCCAGACCTTCACTTTAAACACAGTTAGTTTGACACTTTTGCGGACTACAGTGTTCAGTATTGACGCGGGGCCCAAACCCGTCAATTACACAGTCAATAAAGGTTATGTCACTACAAAGGGAATTTTAAAAAACCGAGGGGGGTTAATATTTTCAAATATCATTTATTTTGAAAAATTCCTACCGTAGTCCCTTTACCCCTTTTCACGTTTTTTTCCCAGTGTAAGAGAGGTCA